>KN880622.1:0-46073 GCA_000934385.1 Cylindrobasidium torrendii FP15055 ss-10
CACCTCTACCTCACACGATCGAGGTTTATTAAACCTGGTGCACCTGTCAGCAGCACCAGGCTTAATAAACCCGGATTCCGTTAAGGACGCGTGCAGGCAATATTTAGGACTTAACTATGGCTGCAGGAGGAATTAACGATATGTATTGTACGGTCATCTATCCCAGCGTGTCCCGGCTAAGTCGGCAACTGCGTAGCGCGAGTCACTGACATCACCGAGCGGGTTATGCCATGCGAGTGGACCGGGAGCGCACGCCACATCAAATTGACGCGCCGACCACATGCCGACGCTGTCGTCGATATTTCGCTCACAGGTTTCGACCGCCATCATCGATCTGTTTCTACTTGCTCAATCTTTTCACGACCAACGCAATGGCCCCCAAGCGACGATGGACCACTGTCATGGAGCCTGATGAGGAGGGAGAGCAAGAAATTAGGCGGGTTGGAACGCAGCACCTAGGCAAGAGGATGGCTAGCACCCAACAACGCTTGGACCTTGTACATAGCGGTGCGTCTGCCTTCTTTTGACTTTGTACTGTTGCCTGATTCAACTTTTCTCAGCTCTCCCCAGCTCCTCGTCTCGATTGCTGGCTGGATCTAATGATTACTCGATGGCTGAGCCATCCTCGCCCGCCGAGACTGTTTCCGATCCCGATCCAGTGGCTGGAGATGCTGCCGTGGACGAAGATGAGGACAGCGGGGTTGAGCAAATCATAAATGGAGACTGGGATGATTTTCGGTGCGTGGTACATGTGCTTGCAGGTATACATGGTTCTGATAATGAACACAGTCTGTCCGGTACAGCCTGGCGTCATCGGAAAGGGAGGCGCCGCATTGACACAAGGGACTGGAAAACCCGCATAGACAGTAGCAATGAAAAATGGAGAGTTCTGTTGCCCAACCTTGTCGATGCCTACCTCGAGTTCAAATACCCCCACAAAGTCGCTGGCGATACCCCAGCAACGCGAGACACCGCCTGGGATTTCGAAATCCCTGTCCTCGATATATTCACCCTAAAGACCTCAGCCAACATCCCGCGCTTGGCAGAAGAACCCACGATATCCGTGCCCCTTGCCAAGGCAGGCTTCTTGGGCAACGTACCCGAAGCACCAAGCTTCGCCGTCAGTTTTTCCACGCTCGAACTCTACCGCACCCTTCGCCTTTTCAAGGCCTCCATGAGTGTTGAGGCATTTGCCCGCACTCTATGCTACTATTACCAGACGCCATATCGCGTACGCTATCGGAATATTATCTCAGACACTTTTGATATCTACCTCGCCATCCTCCGTGCTGTTGACAAGTCGGTTCGAGAAGAACTTGGGCATGACTCCCCAGACTGGCGTGTCCAGAATGCATGTCCCCCCTGCTCGTATGAGGTTTGTCCATCGAAGTGATCATTTGGATAGCATTTTAATCTGGACTTGCAGCTTGAGGGAGAGCCTCACACGAAATTTCGAAGAATGATAGGACTCGATGGCAACAATTCGCTCAAACGCCAGAAGATGCTCGGGAGACGGGTGGCCGATACGCGAGTCTTCGACAAGAGCGACTACTACCTGTCGCGGGAGTTTGTTGACTCATTTGAGAATGAGGTCCCAAGCCGCCAGCACACGAAGGCGACATCCCCTGAGACTGAGACTGAGACTGAGACTGGCGATGAGTGGGAGGACATAGACGACGACGCAGCGGACCCTACCGATGGGGGTGACCAGGCTTCTGCGTGTACTCGGAATTGGAAGGCGGGCGCGGCTGATTCCAAGAAGCGCAAGATGTGGGCTATTTTCGATGAGACAGGCATTTTCCTGAGTGCGTGTCAGCACGGGTTCATCCTATGGGTATGCGATATGGTACAAAGCGGTGAGCTGTACGTTGCCGCTTATATTGACTTGGATTTCTTGTCTCAACACTCACAGGTCAAAGTATGCGCTGTCTATGACTGCAAAAGGCCTCGAGACACTTGGGGACAATGTTGTTCAAGGCTACGACATTGGATGCTCATATGGGGAGACAATTCTCCACACATCGTTGGCTGCGCGGTTCAAATCCCAGCACTGGCGGAGCTGCGTAAACGCGATGCATGGGTCGCTGCACGAGATCATTTGCCGTCTCGTCAATCATCCTGGGATCATCGAGGGACTTGGCCTTGAAGATCTGGAACACCTTGAACGTATCTTTTCTGCATCGAATGCCCTTGCTGCAGGAACTCGATTTATGACCGCATACCGACGGCGTGTCTTTATTGACTTGTATTTTCGCCAGTGGGATGACGAGAAGTACAGCAACCTGGGAAACTTTCTTCTTGGGAACTACAGGCAAGCGCTCAAGATTATTGATGACGATGAGCAGGTAGTTCTCAAGGCGCTGAACGATGAGGGGCTTTGCGAGGACGACCTTCCCCAGCTCTTTAAGGACGAGATCGTCTATGTACAATCCATGAACGTACGCGAGCCTAACGAGGATGCTGTGGCGGCTGAGTATGTTGGTCTGCTCCAGGAGTATGCGGATGCGCGGTATGTTTTATTATTTGTTATCTTGTCTGGGCTAATGCCGGTACAGAAATGCTGAGGAGAGTTCATTCAACACTTTTGTCAATGAAATTCCCGCCAACTACGCATCAACACCATCTGAACAGCAATGGGGCTCGGGGCGCTCGCACACAATGCGGACCGAGACTCATCGACGCCGGAATCATGAAAAGTGCCTCGAAATTGACACCCGCCTATCAGTGATGGAGCGTGCCATGAATATCGAGCGCCGTTGGACCCCCGCCGACTCAAAGTATCAACAAACATTGAAGTATATCAAGGAACGTCGGTACCGCATTGCCCTTCGTCGACTTGCTGGCTTGGTTGTGAAGCGGCTCATGGAGCTATCGGCAATGAACTTAGCAAATATTGGTACATTTTTCTGGACACATGTCGCACTCGAACTGACGACCTGTAGCGTACAAGGTTCGAACGCACATGTGCAAGGCTCTGATGTCTCGGCAGAAGGCCATCCGTACGCTCATTGAACAAGTCAACCGTCTGGCGCCCGACCTTGGAGTCAAGAAACTCAGCTTCGCGGACGTGACGCACTACGAGTTTCTGGACCAGGTACACATTCTAATTGACCCCAACCTTGCGAAGGAACGCAGCAACGCTAAGTGGGCACAGCCTGTCATGCGAAACATCATGCGGCGATGGCAACGCATCAACCGGGCAAAGGAAGAGATTGTGCGCTGCAACATTGGTGTGCGCCGCCTTCATACCCATATTCAAGACGAAGAAAAATTCTTCGATACCGTGCTTGAAGGACTCACAGCAAAGTCATCAGCTGTGCTTGGCCCAACGACAGAGTACATCACCCGCCGCCGCCGCACAAACTTCGCTCTGCTACTGCGCATACAGCAGATATACACCCTTGATGGCTTCACAGGCATCCCAACACCTGGACAGCGCAAGGGTAAGTCTGCTGACAGCGCTGATATCAATCTGAATTGGAATCGTGGAGACCACCCGTGGGCGCAGGTTTCGGATAGGGTCAACATTGACAGTGGGAATTTTAACGTTGGGGATGAAGATGATGACAGCGGCGGCGAGCAGGACGACGTTGAGTGCGCCCAGATATCAGGCTACGTAGATTACTTTTCGTCGATGTGAAATGAGCAATGAAATAGAATTTGTTGCACAAATTACAAAGAATGAGAAAATGTAAACTAGAACTCATCTCCCCAAGCCCCGCACCCCCAGTAAGCGGTGCCGTCGCGCTTTGCAATCTCCTCCCGCATCTTCTTGAAATTTTCGGCAGGCGTCGGAGGGATATTTTTTGCCTTTTTGATTGCAAGCTGGCGCTCTTTCTCCTCGCGTATGCGCGCCCCGTGGATACGATTGAAACGTTCCAACACTAACTGGTGGCGTTCACCGGCAGACGCGGTCACACTGGAGCCACAGTCGTTGTAGATGGCCATGCGCTTAGCCAAGCGCTGGCTTTGGCACCATCTCTCGTAGGTCATGGCTAAATAGATGGCGGTTAGTAAAGATTCCTGAGGGAAAATGCGACGCACGGCCATAGACTGGAGGCGGCGGCCAGTGCACCTTGTCAGCCTCTGCCTCTGACTGGGCCGGGTACGGGGACACTCGAGTGGTGGGTGAGGACTTGTCGCGCCGTTCAGCGGGCATTTCGAAGGGATGAGGCAATAGTGGTGGTTCTGGTAAAAGAATTAGCACGCAGTAAGATTGTGCATAGCTATTTGATCAATACATTTCTTGTCATGGCACTATCCAAGCCTGCGCATTTGCTCAAATTTAATAATTTCGCATTCATAGGGAGTGTAAGTACCTCAGGACCCGTGTCAAAAAAATTCAGATTTTTGAGTGTTTTTTAGACAATGCTATTTCACCTAGTAGAACGAAAAATCCGTATAGTGATCCTGGTCAAACTTGCCTTTCGTCGCCCATCTCACAAAACCAGAACCCTCCAGGTGCGCTTCTATCTTGGATATGTTGCTTGTAGCATACTCTTATTTGTATTCCAAGTGCTTATTATGCCTGCGCATCGGAAGAAACGGCGTGGGAGGCCTGCACAGAAATACCTGACCGTTGCCGATCGCATTCTGGGGAATCAAGCACACCGTTCGGCGTATGAGGAGCGAAACCGGGACGAGCGAAGAGAGAAAAGCAGACAACGTCGTTCCGGGAACACGAATTACAACATTCCTTGGATGGAGATCAACAGTATTGAGCGGGCGGGCTACCCAATTCGCGTGCGCCACATAGCCAAACCCGATGTAAAACCTGCAGCAGGGATGTCATCCACCTCGACGGATGGAAATGCAACGCGATTTATCGACATTATCAGGCGCGAGTATCATTGGATCTGCATGATGTTGCAGGCAGACTCAACGGAGGAGTGGATGTTGCAGGTAATTCTGACATGGTCGGATATGCCAGAGAATGTGCAGAGCGCCTCGAGGAAGGTTCTCTTAAAGTTTCTCAAGATAGTGGAGAAAAGCAAGGAGATTTCGATGGCAGAGATAGCTCAGGTTGATGATGAGGATGAGGCTTTGGCTAAGGAGGGTGCGAAAATAGCTGGGATGATATGTACACTCTGCTCGCAGATTCAGGAAACCATCGAGTACGGAATTTGATTTTTCTGTTATTTTTTGGGATATTGTGTGCAGTTTGGTAGCGGTCAATTGAACGGCGCCACAATACATGTTAATAATCAATACAATGGAATTTGTTTCGCGTGCCTTAGCTCTCCCCATCATGTCGACAACCCCATGGTATCTCAACGTCCTGGTTAACGGTGCAAAAGTCAAGCGCAGCCCGTAAGTTGGTCAATGTCTTGCAGGCTGAATGTACTGATTCAGCCTAGTGAATTCCTTGCTGGCGGCCACAACAAGCCGCCCATTCCATTTGTAATCGAAGTCAAAGCCCGAGACGATGGAAAGCGCCTTGCTACAATGCTTGACAACACGATACGCCCACTGAGTGATCGTGACCGTCAAGACGGCGGCAGGATGTATCAAGTGCTCTGCAGCGCCGGCGTCACTGCGGCGTTTGAGCTCACGTTCCGTGGAGTCCAAAACTTTTACACAATTCTTTTTGGGCACCGAATCACACTTTACATATCCGAGTACGTTGCCCGCCTCAAATGTATGAATCAGCCCACTGACTCTTTGCAGAGAGCATGCTCTCTCATCCCTCTTGTCGTCCCCAAAAGAGTACCGACGTGGCTACAAGTACGCCAACTTTGGGCCAGCGCTCGAAGCGCTTCTCACGCATGGGAATATGGCCGACGATCCACTTCCCTGGGCCACAGACATCGAAAACCATACCTCCCAGCCTCACATCCATGGCTGGTTCCCTCGAAACACGCCAGAAACACCCCGTCCCTCTACTCCAAGGGCCCCACGTATCACAGAAGTCATTGCGACTCCATCCCGACACCCTCTCAAGACTGCGAGTACCTCGCATCCAGGGACCCCAGCGCGCACCACCGCTTCCCCCCCCACATCAAGGACAAGTAGCCCGTCAACTTCGGCGCTTTTCAAGGGCAAGGCACCGGCATCGACCAGCGCTCGCGTAGCGATACACCCTCTGGCAACAGCTCGTTCAGCAGACTTACCTTCGACAACCCACACACAGTCGCAGCCTTCAACTTCGGCTACTACGGCACGAACCCCTCAGTCGCGAGACCGGCGCAGGAATACTGCTGGCGCCGGCATTGTGGGATCCCCTGCGCAGACGGTATGGCAGCAGCTGTTCTATAGCTATGCCTCAATCTACTTGTCTCGCAACATCCGTCAAATCCTCTACAGTGCGACGACGTACCCTGAATTTGTTCAGAGGCTAGAGGACGCCGGGATTGCCGAGGAAATGACCGCCGAGATGCTAACGCTTGCATGGCGTTTCTACAGTGCCGCCGTGCAAGATGATACCATTACTGTTCTGTCAGACTCGGATGGCGACGACTGAGGGGAGAATGGCCTATGTAGTTTTTGTATTCGATTATGTTGTGTATCGCTTGCGCCTCAAGATGTCTGCGGGCCTTGTCATTCTGCTAATTTTACTTGGTTGCTCTGTGTCTACGAAGTGTGGCGTAAATCAAACAACTGAGTTAAAAGCTTACTATACACAATGCTGTGGCGGTGTACTAGCCTACAACCCTTGTTACCACACACCTGAGCACTCCCTTCACCATGAGAAAGAGTAAAACGGCCCACACCATCGACGGGACTTCTGTGAAGCTCGTTGCCTCGGCACGGTCATACGGCCTCTCCAGACTTCCCTGGCGCTGCCGAACAAAAATTACCAGTCGGACTGTGAAGACTCCAGCCCAACGACGCAATGAAAAGGCCGCACGAGATCAAAGAAGGACAGCACTACAGCTGGCGCTCAGAGAGGCCCGTACAGAAGTGCACACACTGGCGGAGGGTCTCCACACCCGCTTCCCGACATATAGTGCCGCCTGGTTTGAGCGGACAATCATTCAGAGCTCAACGAAAAGAAGGCAGCGAAAAATCTTGTCGTGGAATGTTTTTGTCTCGCGTCGAGCGCGCGAGCTTAACGATGGTGCGTCACAGTGACACTGCTCACCCAGACTATTCATCCTTTTCCAGAGCGCGAGCATGCCGGCAGTGCAGCGCTAAAACCACCAGACCTCGCAGGTCTCCTCAGCAGCGAGTGGTCACAAATGAGCGAAGCAGAAAAACAACCGTACCACGACGGGGTTGTTGAGCTCGAAGACCGTAACGACATGAAGGCCCTGGCAGTTCAAAATGTCAGCATCAATGCCTTCCAGGATGCAAGACAGACCATAGCGCAGGTCAGAAAGATGGTATGGCATCCTGTTCCACACGCGCTCGCAAGACCGACCTCCCTCTAGCTATCCGAAATGAAAGCACGCACCGGCGTCGAGAGCACCGTGTTTGCGGTCCGCAGCAAGCTTGATGACTATCTCCGCCCAATTCAAATCCTCTCGTCCACGACCCTTAATGGTTTCTGGGAGTTATGCATTGGAAAATCTGTCGAGGAGATTGGGAATAGAATGGAGGCCTACGCTGTTGGCGGTCTTGAGAACGTTCTCAACAAGTACGCCCGCGACATTACCTCTCTGCGCGCCCAGGTCTCGGACCTTGTCCTCCGTAAACTCCGTGCGTACCTACCCATTGTAATCTGTCCAAAATACTTACACCTTCCAGAGGAGGCATGCTATCCTGATCCTGCTAAGCAGATGGATTACAAGAGCTTCGGGCACCGCTACACAGATCCCTATGGCATCGTTATCCGGAACTGGCCGCTCGCAGAGTTCCGCCCGCCATACCTAATAACCAAGCGCGTTGAGCTCGAGACACTTATGGTGGCACTTCTGCGCACCAAGATTTTCGACCGCCTTACAAAGGAAGAGCACACTGCGTACAAGGCGCGACTACCCTCTGCCCCGCCCTGTATTACGTGGGCCACGACCAATGGCGAAACGACGCGAGGCCTCTTACCTAGCGCGCCCGACGATTTGCCAGAGCCGGAGCTTGGAGGAAATGCGACGTTCGGGATCAGCGGATTGGATACAGACCCCCCGATGCAGCCATCGGGATCAGCACCCGCACCTACCATGCAGCCGTCGGGACCAACTCCTGCACCTACACCAGCTTTTACGTCAATGACACTGGACTTGAACAAGAAGATGGGTGAGGCCAAGAAGCGCAAGAAGCGTTCCGATGCTGGAAAGCCACGAGGACAGAATTCACGTACGAAAGGTGCAGCGCCTGGCGAAGATGCAAGGCAAACAAAGAGGGCCAGAGTCGCAGAATGATTGCTATTATTTTAGTATACTCGCTCGAATTTTAATATACATGCTACATTCGAATGGATGAGAATCAGTGAATTTGTGCAAAAGCGCGACAAGTGGCGGGGCAGCGTGTGGCACGGCGCGTCAATTTGATGTGGTGTGCGCTCCCGGTCCACTCGCATGGCATAACCCGCTCGGTGATGTCAGTGACTCGCGCTACGCAGTTGCCGACTTAGCCGGGACACGCTGGGATAGATGACCGTACAATACATATCGTTAATTCCTCCTGCAGCCATAGTTAAGTCCTAAATATTGCCTGCACGCGTCCTTAACGGAATCCGGGTTTATTAAGCCTGGTGCTGCTGACAGGTGCACCAGGTTTAATAAACCTCGATCGTGTGAGGTAGAGGTGGGTAACATTACTGGCCAGAGGCAATGGGCCGAATCAGGACGTCGCGAGCACGCCAATGGCGAAGCCGAAGTAAACGCCGCCAAAGTCAAGGGATACACCGAAGGAACTAAGAATCGCTTCGGAGGGTGGAAAGACTCGGTCTTCGGTGCCATAAGCGGTAACAAGAGTAAACAGAGCAGCGGTGAGTAGCTGTGACCTCATTTTCATCGATGTGGTCTGATTTGTTGTACAGGAAATGTGCGCAAAGAGAAGGGGGAGAGGAAGCAGGAGTTTAACCGCGCTTAGGTCTAGTATTAACTCTTCTCTTTCATTGTATATTACGATTCTTTTACGTTGTATAACTTTTAAACCGTCATTTCTTGTTTACCCAGGAGTGGTGCGGATGTTTTGTGCCCAACTTTGCATAGCGCGACTCAATCTCACCCGATGTAACTGTTTATTCGGAGACAAACATGGCCACTGCGAGAGCCTGAGGTTTTTGCTATCATATGAGGTCGGAGAAACCAGAGTTAGGCCTCAAGCTGCTCAGTTTCACCAAACTTCAGGTGCGCGCGCGGCGGAAATCTTGTCGATCCAAGGTGTGTCGCACATTGATACACTCTTTAATTATACAGAAAAACTTCCAGCATGATCAATCTTTGTGGGAGCGGTGATATCGCGTTGTACATGCTCAATTTCGTGATGGACATCCAGCAGCACTCCATACATTGATGTTATCATCCAGAGCTGCTGCGTTTATTTATATGGATATATGTGATGAATAAAATGATATCGAGTATCGAATCGTACACTTGCTAACCCATAGAAATAAAACGACGTCCTAAGAATTTGGATTTTTCACACGCGACCAACCTCCTGTAGCTCTCACTATGTCAACATCCAACAGCATCATTGCAGAATCTGTATCTTCAACTTTGCGTCTGAACTCCCCTTTCTGTCCTGTGTCTTCCACCACTTCGACTATGCACGAAAAGTGGTCTCCGTATTCGTTCGAGAGATACATCCCCAGTTGCCGATGCTCTCTTCGATTCTTTGCTACCAGTGCACAAAAGAAGCGCATTCGCTTGTGGAACCTTTCAACCCAAGGGATAATCCTCCAATAAAGATTTGACTTCGGATTATTTCGTTCTGATCCGTTGTCCGACGAAGAGAACGGCGGGTCAACGATGCAGCACAAATTGAGCGTACCAAGGTTTGGGACAGCGGTGAGGACCTTTTGGATGTCTTCTGGAAGCTTTTTGCATTTTTTCCGAGAGAGTCCTGTCAGAGTCATGAAGCGAAGGTTAGGCCATATGTCTCGCAAAGGATCTATAGTCCGTATCGTGTGTTAGAGACATCACCGATAACCTTGAGAAAACTCGTCTCCCACCTAATTTCGTCATTCCTATAATGAAATCTGCATTCATGCAAATATCTACGAGAGTCTTTGGGCATGCACCAACAACGGCCTTGAGCACCAACGACCGCCATTTGGGAGGTGCGCGGAACTCGGGCATATCTAGGACCTCGAGGCTCGGAAAAGCAGCCAGTATTAGACGCATGTAAAAAGCATCGCACATGCCGTAGCAAAGTTCCAGCCTTTTGACAGACCTGAGAGATTTGCCCCAGAGCAAATTGGCTAGTGGTTCCTCTATCTTTGCCGAACATAGAAGTTTTCCACGACTATCCACCACCATCGTATCAGAGAAACGGAGTCTAGAAAGAACAGGCAGGTTTATGATGCAATTGTAGGCACATAAGAACAGCGCAGAAATATTTGTTTGTGGCGGGGCCGTGACCGCAAGGTACCTAACAACACCAGGACATCAGGGAAGTAACTCGAGGTTAGACAGTCACACATACTTGACGCCTGAAGGCATATCGTCCTTTAAAGCCTTCAACAGCTTCATCTCGCATGCGTACTGACGTTCGCTGGAAAGACTATTGTAGGCTTCCAAGTCCTCCCTTCCGTGAGACTGAGCGCAACGCCAGCGAAACACGCGATCCGCATCGTAGAGTAGAGAGCAAGTGGCACCTAGGCCCCGAGGTGATGTCAAGGTACCCCTCGAAAACCTGTCGTAAAAAAACTCGAAGATATGGTGTATCAGCTCGAGAGGTAGAGTCAGAAGTATTCCTGGCTGTGGAAGACGGGGGATCGTATTGGACCTTTGGACAATGGACATGGTGGTGGATCGAATGAGAAACGCGAACGATCGATATTGGGGCCTACTTGTACCGTCGGCATTGGATTACAAAGGTTTGTGCTGAGTCATCACAATGCGGCATAAACTGTACCAACGGATCATGCACGTCATGTCCGAGCACTAAATCGTTTCTTCAATTTACGAAGTGATATTTGCCTCTTCGGCGATAGCCCATCTGGATTTCAGAGTGTACCACTTGTGAACCCTCTCAATGAAATGTGAGTTTTGCGTTAGTGCCACTTTGAAGTAGCAGCACCAGAGACGAGCGAATTACAAAAAGTTTGGTAAAGAATCATTGATCAAAATGTCCATTACGAGGCAGTACAGAAGTGTCCTTTCCACGTATCGTAAACAAGTAATAGTTCATCACTGTGAGTCGGAATAGAAAAGCCAGTCGTTGAAGTTTGTATATGGAATCGAGTCGCCCGTCGCGGTCCAGTCTTTGATGGGATTCCACCAATTCTGCGCTACATCGTCAACAGACCTACTTTTTGTTAATTTCAAACAGCCTAGAGCGCAAAGAAGAGAGCGTACCCAGGCCAATCAGTCGAGTTCACCGCCGAAAGCTGCCCATACACAAAGTCGACGTAGTTCTGAAACGTGATGGGGCAGCCGCCTTCCTGGTACGCGCAGTCACCAACGATGGATGCGTAGATCTATCGCGTATGCTTGTTAATTGGCAAGAATCGAGGAAGGAACAGTAGACGGACGTTGTAGTTCAGCGTGGGGAATTGCGAAGGCTCGAGTGTCGGATCCTGGCATTGCATGTAGATGTCGAGGGCGTGCGTGCCCCAGCATGTGGCAGAGGCGACACAGCTCGCTGTTCCCCACGGGTCGCGCGAGTTTGTGCTGTTCAATGTGTTCATGCAGTTGTAAATCTAGGCAAAATTATGATCAGCTTGGTGAAGAGCTCAAAAGTGACTGAGACCAACAAGATGGACGCAAGACTGTTGGTAGTTCCCGTGATAGATGCCGGTATACTTTGCATAGTGTAGACAATCGTTTGGGTTCTGTTGAGCGCGAGGTGTCGCAGCGGCGTTGACCCCAGCGGCGACGAGAACAGCAGAGATGATGGCAGTGAGAGCGAACCTCATGTCTTTTAGAGTTCGAGGGTGTGTGAGAGCGTGTGTACCACCTTTTTATACTAGCTGGAGTGACGGTCAAACATGACCGACACCAAAGGGGCGCATGCGTCTGGACTCAAGAATAGCTGAGGACTACGAGACTCGAGTTTCATGATCACGACTGAGTCCTTTGTTGCGCTACCAACGCTTGAAATACACATGCCCTACATCTGCATCAACATTGAGCGCTTTAAAAGTATACTTTGGCTTCTGATGCCCAGATGGAAAGGGAAAGGACGGAGTTGAGTGGCGCGTATTTTTGCAAGGTTGTCGGAGGACTACCACATGACAGAGTCAATGCGGTCTCAGGCGGCCACTCCAGTCTCAGTCTGCGTCGACCGGGCGTCGACGTCGAATAGATGAGGGGTAGGATCCGGAAGGCCGTGCTACAGTAGTCGAGACGTTCAGGGCATGGACGCTGAGACTTACTAGCAAGACAGAATTCACAACATCGGCCGGGTCAGAACGTAGCATTCCCAGGTATATCGAGCGTATCCTCACGGTTATCGCATCCGCGCTCGACGTGTAGCACCCAAGTAGTACTCGTTGGTGATGGTAGGCGCTGAGCAAGTTGTTTCAGGGCGAGTGTAAGCTCAGAGTACACGAGTGGATTCCCCGCAATTTGACCGTACATACCTCATCACCTCACAAGCACCTCGCGAATGTACTACAGCCCTACTGCTTTGCAGAGCCACCTATTGTGCTGGTCAATGATTATTACAAGTGCGCAAGTAAATACATGAAATATCACCAGAGGCCAATAAATATACATAGAGCAACTTCATTTTCGACTCATCCGAGTGTTAGACTACCTCCCAACAAACGCGCCCAGTAGCCTTACCACACTCGACCGCATCCAGCTCCCTACATGCGTCCCACCGACCCCCGCTGCCCTCAACCTCTCCACGCTAAACGCCGTATTGCCATTCCCATTCCTCATCCCATACGCCGCAACGGCCAAACCCAGCACAAGCACGGCGCTCACCGCCACCGTCTGTCTACGCTTCATCAGCTTTCTGCGTCTCCTTCTGTGCCGCTCCTTCTCCTGGTGCGCAACATCTTCCGCAGTTTCTTCAGGTTCGGGAGGAAAGCAAATTCGTTCGGGATGACGGACGGCTTCTTCTGCCTCATCGTCGTTCAGCGTGTCTCCGGATTCGCGCCAGGTATGTATAACGCTCGCCGGGCCCATGATCTTGCCGATACCTAGGTCAGGGTGCGTCGGGGGGTATGCAGTAGCGAGGGCGTCGGCACGGATGAGTAGAGACGAAAGCGTGACGGAGGCCTTTGTGTGCCGAGGTTCTGGTTCTGGTTCTGTTTTCGGTTGGGTCGGTTGCGCAGGAGGCTCCTCGTCCTCTGTAGGACGCAACAAGTCAAGCTCGTCTGCTTCATCTTCTAGCTCGAGGGGTGCAGGCTCCGGAGTGGGGTTGACGACTGTATCGTCCGAAGGGAACTCAACGAGGGTTTCGTCGGCTTCATCATCTGAATGTTCGATGGGGTCTTCCGCGAGCTCTCCATCGGCATGTTCCTGCTTTACGGGTGGCTCCCTAACCTCAGCTGAGGCGTCGTATACGAGGGGGTCTGCCTCCTGAGAAGCTTCCTGCTTGACGTCCACCGTAGCCTCGAAATTTACATCCTCGACAGCCTCATCTTTGTGTGGAGATGCGGCGGACTCAATTTCCCCATCGGTGATGTTGGGAAGACTGCTTAGCAGGGAATGTATCATGCCATCCTCGTCTTCCTCCTCGAGGCGGCGTACTTCATCTTTCCGCGCAAGGATGACAGCAGTAGCCAGATAGACAACATAGATGGGCGGCCGTGCCAGCAGGTAGTCGAAAACGTGGGCTACAAGGGGTAGGGTAGGCATGTCATGGGAGAATAGAGTGAGCACATTGGAGAGTGCGTAGAATGGCAGTGGTGAAGTGCTGAGCGTTTGTGAGTATCTAGTCTGTGTGGAGGGAAGACACCATACCGTTCAAGAACCTCAGAGTATTCTGGATCCGCGAGTTTGAGGAGGTTTTGTATTATCCTGGGCTGGATTAGACTCGTGCATTAAATACAAAGGGAGAACGAACCTCACCAGTCCTAGGACTGGCTCGAGTCCCATACCCATTGCGTCGCGGACACGATGCAAACTGAGGCTCTCCACACACTCAAATTGAAGCTCTTGGGGTAGTGTTAGGAAGAAAACCGTGACAATGTCATGATAGCCCTGCATGAATTGAGCTCGTTGATGAATTTTGTTACATGGAAAACACACCTGGAAGTAATTCAACTTGGGCCTACGTCTGAAGAGGGAGACAAGGAGTTTATTCAGTTCGTCTTGTAGAGCCGTGCGATCTCTTGTTTCGTCTAGCGGTGCTTAGCCAGGGCTATAGAGGCGTGCTGACCGCGTTCACCTACGGGATAGAGTACGAAGCTGCGATCCGTGTCGAGTCGAATTTGGCGCTCGTCGCTGTGTTCTAAGCCTTCTTTCTCGGGGTATACTGAAGTAGCTCTGTCTGTCTTATGTTCGCTGCGGCTGTGATTTACGCCGAGCAACTGTGGCCTGGAGAATGTTGGAAATGTGCTGGCAAACCGGATACGGAACACACCATATTTCCACACGTCTATCTCCAAATCCTCCTGGAAGTATACTCTCCTTTCTGAGGGCGTCCCAGTCAAGTTTCGGGACGACGGCCTTCTCGTCCATGAAAGTTAGAAGCAAGTTGGTGATGTCACGATCGGCGCGCTGATGCGCCATCAACATATGATCGGCCCTGCGACACGCATCTTGTGCTCCTACTTCCACGGCCGGCCATGCCGCCGTCCTTCCCGCGCTCAGGCGTGCTCGTCCTCGGCGAACACGCGATTGACTCCCTGGTTCCCTCGACAATTGTATCTCAAGTGGAAGCTCTGCTTGACGGCCACCGTATTGGAGACGCCCGCGACCTTGCGGAGCAGCACAGAAAGAAGTTATACGCGAATATCACAATAAATCCCGATGAAGTGCGTTTCTAGTGTAACCCTTGAACTCCTTCTAACGAATTCGCAGCTCGAAGAGCTACATTATGTGTACCAACGCATTGGTTTCCAATGTTTCTCTGACACCCTCTTCGAAGAGGCTGGTGATGCATTCTTCCAAGGCAATCTGGATCCCCAACTCCTCATATCATACTACGCCGACCTCAAGGGCAGCCTATTCACATCCTCTGATTCTCTTAATGTGTATGCTGGCGTTGCAGAGCATATGCCGCCTGATGCTTCCGTGGATGATCTTAGTGCGTTGCATTTCCCCCGTCCCCGCGCTGGCCCCCCTGATTTCGTCCTCCCCGAACTAATCAACAGTCACTGCGAATCTAGTTAGAAATTATTCACCACATTTATCCCCAAATACACGAAGCGCGCCGCCTACGGCTGAGCTCAGAGAGATTCTGGGCACAGCGGCACAAGATATGCTTGAGCTCTTTCTCACCAAATGCCGCAAGAGGCTGAAAGTTGATAATGCGCCGCCTGACCGCGCGGTCGACACAGTGCTCGTGAAACTGTTAGCGATGACCGAGAAGACGGCAGAACTTTACACGCTCTTGGGCGAAGACAACGCGGTCGAACTATCCGAGGTCGAGGACACGATGCGCAGGGTCGGACAGTACAATGCGTTATGTATGCTATACCGCCGGCACAAGGAAGATGTCAAGTTGCTCGATACCTGGTCCAAGTGCGCTCATTTACATTTAGACTTGACCGTTGCTAATGATCTACAGGCTCGTCGAAGGCACTTGGACCGACGAAGATATCAAGGACCCGCTCGCAGACATGATCACACTTCTCACCGAGAAGAAGGACCGCGCCCTTACTCAAGAATGGGGCGTTTGGATAACCAAAGTTGACCCGGAACGCGGTTTAAAGGTCAGGATCAATGGTACACTTTGACATCGTCCAACCTTTGTTCTTCCAGCTCTTGACATCTTCGAAACGGAAAGACGATGAAGGCGCGCTGCTCAAGCAAGTCGCGGAAGCTAATCCGACTGCCGGTTTGCAATACCTCGAGCATCTTGTCCTCCAGCGCCGCGGGTCGATACCTGACCTCCATGAACAATTCGCAACCGCACTTGTCGACCAGCTCATCGCGCATGTATCAGATGAATCAACATCAAAGCTATGGCGCGCCAAATCTGCCTCATTTACGTCCAACACCTCTTCCTTTTTCTCTTATTTCTGCAGCACTACGCCGGACTCTGACGCTAAGCGAGCACGCATCAAGGCGCTTCTCTTTCTGCAAGGCTCGACCATGTACGATATGCTCGATATCGAGGCGCGCCTGGAGCCACATATCAAGCTACTTGCATTGGAGCATGCTATTCTGCAGGGCAAGGCCGGCAACCATCGAGCCGTCCTCTCCATTCTCACACACGACATGCACGACGCCGTCTCTGCCGAAGTCTACTGCGCCCTCGGCGGCGCCATCATCCCTGGCAAGATCGCGGCTGGTGTCGCAGCGGAGACGCCTGGGCTCGCGAATTGGGCTAACGCGCCGTTTCTCCCGCGGGCTGTAGGTCAGATTGGCAATGTGCGGCGACGAGAGCTCTTAAGGGTGCTCCTGGAAGTGTATATGGCGAATCCGGATCAGGCGAGCCAGACTAGGGCGGCGTCGCTTTTGGATAGCCAGGGTGTGCATTTGGATGTGGCTGAGGTCTTGCCTGTCGTTCCGAGTGAATGGAAAGTGAGAGCGATGAAGGACTTTTTGGAGAGGTCGTTTAGACGGACGCTGCATGAGAAGTTGGAGGGGAAGATCACAAAGGCGGTGGCTGAGGCGGAGAATCTGGCGGTCAAGGAGAAGACGTGGTTGATTTTGAGGGAAGAGGGTATGTTGGTAGAAGAGGATGATGGGGAGGGAGATGGGGATGTGGTGGATGAGAAGACGGCGCTGCAGGTTGAGCTTGGGGGAGACGCGGATCCGCCAGTGCAGGATATCCAAATCAATGGGACGTATTCACATCCTGGCTGGGATACCGTAGAGGCGGGCTAGTATTGGTATGGAATGCAATTTTTGGTTTTTTCATTGAACAACATTGCGATGAACTTTCAAGCCCAGGTGTTCAATGAGGTGCTTTTTACGAGGGATGAGGTTAAGCCACCTTTCTAGGGTTAAACAAGATTGTCCATTGTCAAAGTCCAACTATTGTCTACATGTGATCATTCACTCCAGGGCCGCAACAGCAGATGTACCACCAATGAGTTTGACGGACGAGCCAGAGCTGGTCCCGTATGGGTATGTGATGAATGCCCAGAGATACACGCCGTGGATGTCGTCTCCAAGAGCCCCAGCAATATCAGGTGTCTGTACGAGGTCAGTCAACTTGCTCATGGGTATCCAAACACTCTTACTGTCTCGTTTGACTGCAGGATCGTCTGATTTGCGCCATAGTCGTGACGGGAGAGGGAAATGTAGGCGGTGGGGTCACCGTTGGCACGCGTTCCTTGGATGAGGAAGTCGACGGAAAGAGGCTTGTAGCGTGCGAGAGTAGAGTTGTACGTGACAGTGAAGGACTATTTGATGTCCATGTGAGCAATCTGCGTTGTGTACAAGTAAAAAGGAGACGTACACTGCCGTTGGTGAGGGTGCTGGGCTCGATGTTAACACTACCGAAGCGAATGGCTTCTTGTGCTGAGACAGCGGCAGCAGCAACGACGGAAACCAAAAGTGTCTTGAGAGAGAACATCATTGAATGGCCAGGTTAGGACTGTACGGTGGTGGAGAGGGTAAGAAGGGGTGATGCTATTCTACTTCACTTCGTGAGAATATATATACTGTTTGCATCTCGGGGACTGCTCGCCGTGCTTGCGGGGAGTAATCCCTCTCATACATGCGGTCGATGGCGACACTTGATGCATCACTGTCTTACTGTGGGTGGCGGAGCTCAGGAAAAGACCAGCCTCGCACAGCCTCGGTAGCAAGAGCCGACGATGAGTATCGGCTGAATGGCAGATTTTCGCGAAGATGGCCGTGTAAAGAGTTGGTCAGAAACTCAAGCAACACATCGTCTCGGGGGACTGATGCCGCCATTTCACTCTGTAAAGACGCGTGTCTGTGGCGGTCAATGACCGGAGGCACAGGCTATTGTCTGTCATGATTCGTGCCCGAAAAAATCTTAAAAAGATTCAACCCGTCTTTGAAAAAAATTCTATGCATATAGGTGTAGTTTGCCCTTATATGCGAGCTGGGAGTACCGTGCTTACACTCATTGGTGCTTGCACGACGGATTCCATCTTTCTAAGTCTCTGATCACGATCGATGCCCGATCATTTTCTCTTTCGTACACCCAAGTCCAAATTTGAGCACAGCTCCTGTTCTGGTATGTATGTCTCGTCCTTTCGTCCCTTTGCTCCTCTTTTCCGTGCAGTGTCCCATCTGAGCTCCAACCCAACCAGCGCTTCCCCAACACCTGTTTAAGTGGCTCCACCTATACGCACAATGACTCGGTACTTTCTGGGAGTGAAAGTGCAGAAAAGACTCGCCTCGCGGCCCTGGTCGATAATACCTATTCGTTTCCAGCGATTTCCGTGGCCCCAATGCACCCTGCATCTATAAGTCTGGCTCTCAGTGGCCTACACAGGGATCTCTGGGAAAGTCTCTTGTCTGTGAACCTCGTCCTGTTCACGGCCATGCAATCCACTTTTACTTTCCTCGGCACGCGCATCTGCGACAAGCTTGAGCCCTATGGCATAATGTGGACGTCGGTCAACCCCTTTGCCCACGCCAATGCCGGGAAACCCAACCTGGTTGTGCGTCGGTTTGAATCCCGCTGCTCTCCACTATGAGGGTGCCGTACTTGGAGCGGCCATAGTTAAGAACACTCTTACCAACGCCGGTTTTCCTGATGTTGGAGCGGCATTCATCGAGTCGGCCACGACACGTTCCATCGGCGCAGAGCCGCTCTCTGTTCTTTCGTCAGTAAAAACGACGAACTGTGCAAGCCATTCACACCAACTCTCGGTCTGTCGCAGATAACCCGGGCGGGCCGTTTTGTGAAGGCACTGGCGCATTATACTACTGTCTCCTAGAGGATCGTGTCGTACGCCCATGTCGCTCG
Source organism: Cylindrobasidium torrendii FP15055 ss-10 (assembly GCA_000934385.1). Classification (NCBI taxonomy): domain Eukaryota; kingdom Fungi; phylum Basidiomycota; class Agaricomycetes; order Agaricales; family Physalacriaceae; genus Cylindrobasidium; species Cylindrobasidium torrendii. The sequence continues at coordinate 19,063 of KN880622.1, forward strand.
GCCTCCTCCTCCGATACACGCAGCCAAAGTGGGGCCAGTCCAACCGGTGTCTAGTCAACATTGCAAAAAAATAAATGCGCCTGGTGAGGAGAGCTTCCAAAACGCCGTCTTCGCCATGATGTCTACTATCGCCGACCAGTGCTCGCACTTGATTAAGAAAGCTACGAAGGAGGATCAAGAGGAGTACAAGCATCCTCATGATGGCCTTCTTCAGGCATCCGACGTTGTTCGAGAGGACGGGATACGCAACCCTGAACACCTCGATGACCATGGCAAGAAATGTCTGCTGGTCGTCAAAATCGGCGCATCCACAGGAACCACCGTTGGTCGCGTTAACGTCCTCGAGTCCTTTACTACGCGGTGGCTCGCGACCTCCTGGAAAAACTAACACTTCATGAGATACTTACCTCACACCTTACTGGTGGATTATCGATTAAGTAGCAGATTACGGCGAAGTTCTCAAGGTGCTTTCTTTACGAAGTCGCTCCTTAGGTACATCGTGAGTTTGATACACTCAACGAGGTCGCGACATTCTGGGAAGTTCAAACCGAGTATGGTTCGCTTAAGTACTTTTGGAATTTTGGAGGCGCGATGAAAAGAGGAGAAAAGAGTTCTGGTATGAACAGAGGAAGTACAGAACGCTCTATCATGATATAACGAGACCTGCGTGCAAACGAGTAAACGCAAAGTAAACGGATTGATACATTTGACAGTAGAAATTGGGCTTTGCCTTTGTATTTCATAAATCAATTATTTAAGAATATTTTACAAGCATTTCCCTGAACATAGCTAGCCTGAACAGCCGCACAGTACGCACGGAATTATGTTTGGTGTCTGTGTAGGTGTGCTGGTCCTGGGGATGCCGCCCCAGGATCGTGATGTAATCCACATCGACGAACACCAAGAGCCTTATGTAATGAATGAAAGTAGAATTGCGGACGGTGGATGTCCGACGAGGCGCCAAAACCTCCATTCACGCATCTTGACAACTAAGCGCCCATTTGCGCGAAGGACCGGCCAACAGCCGTTGTACTCGCTACTAGCACCGTGACTGGAAACGGCACACTGCGAACAGGCAAGCCGGCGGTCTCCGAGACCCCGCGGCCCAGGCCAAGGCACGTTCATTGTCCACACAACAGAGTTTCCGAGACCAAGTCCGGAAACAGAATACCTTGCCCGATTTAGCATCATTAGTTCAACGGAGTCACGTACAAGCGACGTACAAGAGTTGATGGTCTCCGTTTGTGCGATTGAAATCTCGGGCTACCCGTGCAGGCTGCCTATCTCTCCTGGCAAATCTGTGGTGTCGAATTGATGTCGAAGGGAGGGCTCATCTACAAGGTGCGTGGTTGCCGCGAGGCTCCTCGTCGCTGGACGGCTCTCATTGGGTCTCATGTGATGGCCACCATAATGCGCTTTTGTCAACAAGTCACTTTGGGGTTGTGGCGAGGTTGTGGGCGACACTAGTGCCCGCCGTCGGGCAATAAACAAACGAAAGATGCGGTGGAATCGCTGGAAGAGAGATGATGATTGGAGGACACGTTTGTGGGCCAAAGTTCGAGTCGAATAAGCACTTTTCCGCGGACAGCTTTGTGGCTATCATGGCTTCGAGCCGAGAAATGGGGTAAGGTGTAAATTAATCAATTTCATGCCGACAAGGATATGGGATTGGAAGTTCGAACCAGGACAGAGTGTCCCCATTTCTCAAAATACAACCATGCGCCCCAATCCTCGAGAGAGATATAGTCCATTTTCTGCCTTTCCCACCTTATTTCGACAGCGTTCAGATCACCGGTTTCATACAGAACTCGTTCAAAAACGTTCTCTTGCGGTGTTCGAGTGATATCACGTGTTGCTACTCATATTCATCGATAGATTAGATGGCAGGAGATGGCCGTCCGACGTTTCCCAGGGCATGCCTGGTAGCAGTAGATCGTCAAAACAGATGGTTTTATCACCAACACAACCACTGCCTATCATTTCCTCGAAGCACAGTGCTCTCAAAGTGATCACATGTGCTTAACATTCATGCCACGAAAATCGCATTCAGAAAGTGTACCCGCTTTGCTGTCCGACCTTTTTATTATAGTGCGTGTGAGTAAGATCCACATGTTCGGTATGGTATGTGATTCTGCGATTCCAGCGTCCCCGCCGGCGCTAGATCCAAGCTACAGTGTGCCTATTATCCCCACACGGACCCTTAGCTAGGAATGGACGTGAAAACACCCGGTGTCACAGGCGTTGTGTGCTATTCGGGATGCCATGCAGTCTGCGCATTGGGGTCCTCGTTCAACTACGAGTCGACATTGCGTCTCTTTGGAGGAGAAACTCCAAGAGAGAATGTGTTGTGACGCGGTGTGGTAACGCACATACGTATGGGGCACACGTACCACCTAATACACAGAGCTGTGAATGGCATTTGGAGTACTGTATTCCAGATTGAGTGTCACTGAGCTATACGTCACGGTGTTACGCTCGGCCGCAGGGATCATACATATATGGCCATTAACTCGCCGGACCCTTGGACCAACAACCTCAGACTTTCCCTCCCATGGCTACCAACTCAACCTATACTCATACTACGAACAATCTACACAAGCCTAAAGCATTTAATGGATTCGTCGAAACTACACTGCAAGCCTTGCATTTGGTTTACGCCGCAAGGATGGGCGTGATTCCACGAATCACCCGTCGTCTCAATGAGGCCGAGCGGGAGGCTCTCACACGAAGCGGGGCAGTGTTCATTTTTTCGGTGGACGAATCAGGCATCAAACGATGGACAGGTGCGCCTCGTCGAGCTATGAGTATTTCACTACGGCTAACGGTAGCCCGTCACAGATGGCTTGGTCTGGTCGCCGTCTAGGATTTGCGGTAATTTCCTGGTGCGTTTCATATTCATGTTCACAAGATTTCCCCCTCATTTTCAGTCCAGGTCTACCGTGAGATGAGCGAACGTCCGCCCCCACGAGGACACAGAAGACCACCTCCTCATTTCGATTACTACTCGAACGACCAGGAAGCTTCAAGTGATTTCGGGGTCGTCAAGGATGGTGGTTTAGTGAAGAAGGTACCGTCTTCATCATCTTTATTCTCAGTGGTACTTACTGCAAACCATCGCTCAGACAATTACTATCACCATTGACGGCTCGGATATCCACCTCGTTTCGTATTACACAGTTGCAGACTTGGAAGCTGGAAAGCTGCAAGTAGGTGTCGACTGCATCAAACGCTCAGTTTTACTCAAACGCTTCCCCGCACAGACACCCGCCTCCCGCCCCGACATCATGTCTCTCGAGCTGTCGCCCCGCAGATTCCGTACAGGTGGTCTTCGTATACCTCCAAGGATAGAGGCTGGACCTCATGGCAAGGCCGTATTCGCGTGGGTTCCAATCGCTTTATTGTTTTTGATGAGTACTGAAGCCCATGTAGACCGGACACAGAGTCGACAGAACCATCACGCACGTCTTCTGTGTGGGTAAAGCGGCGTAGTTCTTCTTCCTCGTCGTCGTCCATGGGGAGCCAGTCATCCTACTCCCAGCGCTCGCACCTCCATGAACCTGGCGGCGGTCTTATCCTCCCCAAGGTCGAAGAGGAATACGACTACCAGCTCATCTCGCCAGAGATGCATCCAAGCCCGCTTTCGGATCCGCTGTCGCGCCCTGGGTCAGCGTTTGGGCAGTGGGACGTTCCACCGACAACGGACATGCACCAGACTCAGTTCTACCGTCGGCATGTCTCGCCGTGTACGCCAACGTATGCGAGTCGTTCGAGCTCGCGACACAGTGTGCGCGCAGCACCGTATTACCGCCTTTCATCTCCGAGGTCGAGCAACAGCAACAGCAACAGCAACAGCAGCCAGTGGGATATTAGTGGCCTTGTACAGCGTACTAGGGGACACGGACATACATATGAGTATGCACATCCAGATGGCCTTCCCTCTCCGAGGTCTGGCAGCACCAGCAACAACAGCCCGTGGGATATTAGCAACCTGGTACGTTCAGATGACCGGTGGGATGATAGACTCGACGAGGAGTTCGGGGGCTACAGCGATAGCCCGTATACGTCTGAACCAGAGAGCTTTGCCGCGCTTCGCCCAGTCACGTCGGACTGGGGCCTGCTTGGATGATTTTTTGTGGTTTCAGAGCGAATAGTTGATGGCACGAACGTTCCTTTTGGTTACCTGCAGATATGTTTTTCTTTAGTTTTCGATGGCTATGTGAATGATATGGTCTTAGTTAGTAGCAGCGCTTCGAATTGTTTACCGGCTTGTAGTAGTTGTCGTAATATCTGTCGTCTTGTATCTTGATATTTCCAGTGTAGTCGGTGGGACATGCGTAGTGAAGCAAATAATAGTTGGTTTCGACATGGTTGTTCTCTGTTGAAGCGCACCAAGACGATCAAGCGGCGTTGGAAATATCAGTGGGTTTATTTCGCTTCCACTAGTCCCTCTGGCGGAAAAGGCGGAAAAGCGCTACAGTCTCAGTCTGTGCATCAGGTCGCGCAGCATGAAATATCATGCACTGTAGGACGATCCACAATCAGTTACTGATTTCAAACCTCAAGACAGATTGTCAGGGTCTTTCCCGTGTCTTTCCTCGTAGTGACGAGTGGCAAGGGCGTCCTTTCGCGTCTTCCCCAGGAGTGTTGTGGACCTGGTTGTGTCGCTACAACATCGAGCATGATGTGCATACTGTAGCTCGCTTCAGCCCTTCCCCTTGCAAGAAACATGTGATCCATCCGCGATCCAGCATCCTTTGTTCTAGTCACGAGTAGAGTCCTCCCATCTTGCCGATAGGATTGCGAGGATCGTCGTACGGCCACACATTGGCCTGATGAGCTGAGAAACTTGAACAAAGGATTAGGGCTCGGGGGGAGGGGAAAGACAATGGGCTTTCGAATTGCAATAAGTGGAATGTTCATGGGATGTAAACTGTCAGTGTAGTGACAGGGCACTGAGGTGATATGGCGCAAAAAGTGAGATGATACATAGTGATACAGTGTTTCTGGTACGAAGGAAGAGGTGAACAAGCATAGGAGAACAATGGAAAGAACGTCCGGACACTAATGAAGAGCCGGCGTGCGCAAAGGAACGAAGATGGATGTTTGGGCGAGTACGATGTCGCCTATGGGCGACGATGCGAAGCCCACACCGCTAGCCCTATAGCTAGTCCGATGGCAGAGAACAAGCACACGGACGCATATGCGCACCGTTTCGCCCACTTGAGCTCTGTTTTACGCAACAGTTCCAAATGAACCTGCTTCTCCGCGTCCGTCTTGTCTGGGAGCCAGCTACCCGCGCTCGACGCCATCCTTGGTGCATGGAGTGGCATAAAATATATGAAGGCGCCAATGATCCAGAATAATGGACAAACTGAGGACGACAGAAAGTGAGTTAGGAATGGCGAATGGGGCGGGGCGCATCACATACATGGGCCGAATTTGAACATGTACATGGCGAGCGTTACTGGCTCGCCCTTGGAAGTGTAGACATACTCCGGTGGTGGTAGTGCAGAATCTGTACGAGCGTATGGGGGAAGGATCGAGGACGCGCCAGAAAGTGGTCGTCCATCTCTATCTGCAGATGGGAAGGATCCGTGTCCAAAGAGGGTATATCCCAAGTCTTCCAGTGCCAGTTTCTCCGTCGAATTGCGGAGAGTCGGGGCTGGGAGAGTTGGAGCGGCGCTGGACATTTATGGTGGTGGTCACAGTGTGAAAAGTGCAACGTCGCAGGGTCGCGACCTGTATGTTTACTGTTTGCAACACTGCTTACATTTGATGGGCCAACAATGACGACAAACAATAAGAGAAGCACAATGGCTGTGCTTTGCTTGGTCGTGTTTGCGACAGCCATTGATCAACCACGTGTATCAGACCCTTTTTGGTGATGACCACTCGCGCACTCGAAGCTGCGTCTTGCAAAGCGGAAAGAGTAGCAAACTAACGTTCATTTGGCTGGTCCTTTGCTCCATGAAAGTTATGAGACGCTGCGCCAAGCTGTGTGTGGATACGGTCGTCGTCAAGCCCGGCCAATAGGGTCGGATGCGCTACTATAAATTAGGCATGCCATGTGTTCCAACGACGTTTCTTGCTGCAGCGATGAGCATCTCCCATTCGACTTCCCGGTGGGCAGACTCGGATGCTGCTAGCGTCTCCAACCCCGACAAGCCGCTGCATGACACTCGCTCGCGCTCGACGTCCTCTGCCTCGTGGCATCCCGAGCCTTTGACATCCACAACTGCGCGTCACCGCACGCCGCTGGTGCACCGCACTCTGAGGCCGCCCAGGGTGTCGGTGGAGCTCGACCGCGGGGCGCAGGGACCCATCTTTCTCTGCGAAAAATGCGTCCATGCCAACGAGGCGCTGCTGAAAACACCAGCTGGGCCAGTTTCTCGGGAGAGGCGCGCCAGCATGCATGATACTACTGGGGAGTCTTCTTCGGGCTACAAAAAGAGGTTCTCATCCTCTTCTGCATCTTTGGCGTTTATGGATTACAGAAAGTCAAGCAATGTCGACTCTCATCACAGCACAGACACTAGGAATTCTTACGCCACATTCGATTCGGGTTTCTTTGATGTCTTTAGACCAGGCAAGCGCAGGAGCCAGCGCACAGAAGGGGAGGAAGGGTTGGACACCTCTCTACGGGACCCCGGCATTGTTAGGCCTCGTCAGACGTCAAACGAGCCCCGGACACCGAAAACGTTCTCTTGGTCGTCGCGGGCCCAGATACCCGAGCCATACGACGCCCATATTTTTGCTCGCGCTCGCAGGAAGACACTCGAATCAACTCATCTGCGTCCTGAGTCCTCGTCACTCGCCTCCATCGACATACACATTCAGCCGGCATCTCCAAAACCGCCTGCGTCACAGCTCGATGAGAACTTGCCTCCTCCGGTACACTACACAGCGTCCTCAAGCTCAAGATCTGATGTATCATCTACGACGACAAGTCGTTCACTGCGGCGCACGAAGGCAATGAGGGATATTCGGGCAGAAACTGTAAAATGAGATGCGCGAGTCCGGGCGAGGGTGGCAAGGGGGAATGGAAGCGAAGATGTGGCATAGAAGTGGAAGATAGCTTTCCAGTCTTCATACTCGAGGGATCCGAGGCTGTTTAACCCAAGCGAACCCTACCTGCGATACTCTTTAACTTTCTTATGGACTTGACGATTTAGATACGCCTCCCACATACTCTCTTTTGTAACACTCTAGACACCATCCCAACTTGTCTGTACTCTAGTTGTACACCTTTGGCTCGCAGATTTGCCTGTACTAAATACTTTAAGTACCACACTCACATCAATAACCAATCATGAATTTGCGCCACCGGAAACACGGCCCGTGGGTCCATTCAAGCACACGTTGTTTGACATTTGCTTCCTGACTTTGTAAGTACCGTCCAACTAGAGTCGCGATCTGATTTCCTTGTAGCAAGCGGCCAAACTCTGGTAAAAACCTGATAGGGATGCCCAACCACACTCCCGACGGGGAAACTACGTATCTTTGGTTGCGAGGAATGAACTTCAAGTCGAAGTATATGGCGAAATCGCCGCGCTCCCTTGCACAAGGACACACTCAGGCGCTACACCAGCGCTAAAATCTTTCGAAATCTTAGTCTGCAATTAACAAAATATCTTCCCCTCTTGGCGCGCCCCGCTAGTGCATGACTATCGACATCTTCTCATCAACCTTCTTTGATCCTGCATTAAGCTTCTCCACACTTTGATAGCCCAATAACTCCCTGTGCACTAGTTATATAGACGCGAGGAATTGCCGGTATCCCCAGCTTTCTTGCTCTTCTTCCCCCATGGCCGCCTTCGGAAAGCTCTTGTCGTTCGTGTCGCTCGTCGCGCTCAGTTTTTCCTCGGTTTCCGCCATCCCATGGCCAGCGCACTCGAAGCACGCGACTCATCGTACGCGTCGCATTGTTGGACGCGATGTTACTGTTGAGGTCGAGAACTTCTTCCCAAAGTCGTCTTATCAGGTGGGTGTCGCGTTCGTCTTGTTGGCATGCTGTTTGGTTGAACTGGCCATAGACTTTTGGATCATCGGGCAAGAAGCTTTCCGGTCGCGCGCCGTCGGACGATATCGAGTCCCAAACCAAGGACTTTATTGCTTCAGAGCTCGGTATCGACCAAGGGGATATCGTCTACACGTCTGGCTTTACCTCCTCCAATGGTGTGAGCCATGGCTATGTCAGGCAATCTGTCGTATGTCGTTGAGTATTAAGAATATCAGAGCATTGTCAATTAACGAGGCCATATAGAACGGCATACCCATTTCCAATGCTGTCGCCAATGTTGCGTTCGTCGATGGCAGGGTCACTGCTTTTGGTTCATCGTTTGTCGACACTTGTATGCCCCATCAATCGTCTCCCGAGCGCTAGCTAACGGTCTACAGCTAGCGTTGCGGATGCTGATCCTAGTGTCGATATCTGGTCGATTCTCGGCGGCATCGAATCCGCCCTAGGTGGCAGCTACAACGACTTCCCGGTATCGCTGAACTACATGGCTCGCCCCGACGGTTCGTTGTCCCTAGTCCATAGCGTTCAAATCCAGAACGAGGAAGCTGGGTCATGGTATAGCGCCAAAGTGGATGCACACTCTGGTGACATGCTGAATGTTGTGGACTATGTGAATGATTTGACTGTAATGTGCTCTTTTTGTCTAAATGCATTCTTGCTTATCAGCCCGCTTTGCAGTACACGGTCATTCCCATTCAGAAGGATGCTGTGACTGAAGGTCAGGAAACTCTCGTCGATCCGGAGGACCTGGACTCTTCACCGAATGGATGGGTTGAGGATAATGCAACTGCGTATGTGACTACCAAGTGCTCATCTTCGCGCAAGGATTGACACTGGTCTACTAGTGGCAACAATGTCATCTCGTACAAGTTCATTGACCTCCTTGGGCTGGGTACTTCCAAGTCATCCTCCGAAGGAGCCTTTGACTATTCATATGATACCGAAGTCGGTCCCACGGATGGCAACAACGTCGACGCTGCTCGCACCAACGCCTTCTATGTCATCAACCGGATCCACGACTTTGCGTACAAGTACGGCTGGACGGAGGCGTCGTTCAACTTCCAAGACGATAACTTCGACAAGGGTGGTGAGGGTGGCGACCGTGTGAAGATGTCCGTGCAGGACATCTCTGGCACAAACAATGCAAACTTTGCTACTCCGCCTGACGGCCAGTCGGGGACGTGCAGGATGTATGTTTGGACGCAGTCCGATGTAAGTCTCCTCGTATCGAGTATTTATGCTGTCCCCTTATGCATTGTATATAGCCCGAACGCGATGGATCCCTACAGAACGACATCATCGTGCATGAGTTCACCCATGGTATCACTAACCGTCTTACTGGAGGGGGAACTGGCGAATGTCTGCAGACGACTGAGGCTGGTGGAATGGGCGAAGGCTGGTCAGATGTCATGTCCGAGTGGACAGAGCACAAGAGCGCCGAGGTCCAGGATTACGTCCTCGCGGCATGGGTCTACAACAACGACGCTGGTATCCGCTCGCACCCATACTCAACTGACGCCTCTGTGAATCCGCTTCGCTACTCCTCAATTGCCGAGCTTGATGAGGTGCACGACATCGGGGAGGTCTGGGCCAACACGTTGCACAATGTCTATGCCGCCTTCGTCGAGGCGTTGGGATGGTCCGACTCCGCTCTGGACAACCCAGATGGTGAGGAGGGCAACATCGTGTTCATGCACCTCTTCATCGACGCGCTGTCTCTTCAACCTTGTAACCCAACTCGTAAGTGTTAGGCTCTGTTGCTTGGCGAAATACGCTGACTGGGCTGCAGTCCCGGATGCGCGCGACGCATGGGTGCAGGCGGATGAGAACAGGTACGGTGGGGCCAATAAGTGCACGATTTGGAAGGCGTTTGCAAGTCGTGGACTCGGCGTGAAGGCTGCTAACTATGTCGATGACGAGTCTGTTCCAGACGAGTGCTGAACGCTAAACGCTGCATAGTGCGAACTGATGTTTATGTATACGTTCAATGGATTTACGACGCGAGAAATGGAATTGCTGACCTTTAAACGTTTATGGTTGGGTCCTGGTTGGGTCTTCATCGATTCAAGCCATTCTTCGTGTGTGCATAGTCCGGCGAGAGGTAATTCCAATGATTGTACTTGTAACATACTGACTGCGGCTGGAGTGTCTATTTGCTGCTGCCTCGTCCAACTCAGATCGAAAGATTGAGTCCGCCAACAGCACGAGTGAAGGGGACGATCACCATCCAGAAGCAGACCAGATAGCCCGCATGATAGCAGACCTACATGCGTCGGTGATAGTCTCGCCCTTTCAGAATGGGAAGTAACGTTCGCGGGGATAGTTACTGTGGTTACTTCAAATGAAATGAACTGTTCATCTACTCGGAGTTCGCCTCGAGCCGTTTTGTGAGTGTATCTGTCCTCCCAAGTGTCCTAACAACAAATGCAATGAAAGGGCTATGAAATACTGGGCTGCGTGCGCATAATGCGACGCGTTATGCATACGGCCATGAAATTCGGGGGGATCCCCGCGACGGCGTGACGAACAAGTCGTCGGAATTATCACGACTGCGACACAGGACCCACTCGGCCCATGGCTGGACCACTTGATATGTGAATAATGTTCAATTGAGAGATGAGGAAAACACAGTAGTCGGCTAGCATATACACTTTCTAATCGTGAACGTACAAAGAAGAATAATTATAGTACGAATTGTAATGGAAGAGCATCAAACGAGATAAAACATGAAAAAACCCGTTATACCACAGTAGCATCGGGGTCCACCTTGAACACATTGGCGGGTACGATTCTGGGCAAAAGTGTGACCTTCTTCGTCCGGCGCACCTCCTCACGCTTGTCGCCAAAGTACCGTGGGGTGATAAACGACCACTCATCGTTGGTAGTGACCCATGTTCCCAAACCGAGGCAATAATCCTCTAGCGTCTTCTTGAGCTTCGCGTCGCCCAGCTCGGGAAGATGTTTGTAGTTGTGGAGGAACAGCAAACGAAGTTCGTCGTACTTTTTACTGATGTGGTCGATGGCACCCTGGATGTCCGTCTTCTCCTCGGCCATGATCACAGACACCAGGTTATGGTTCTTGTCCCCACGCGCCTGTTCGATGTTGAAGGAGTAGATGTCCTAGCAGGGTCGTGAGCCTAGGGTAGAATGGACTAAGAAACTCGTGACGTACATTGGACATGATGCTCATGTCGATAGCACAGCGAATGAGCGAGGCAACCGTTGGGTGCTCGAGAACCTCATTGGGAAGCTCGTCCGAGAGAACGAAAAAGTCGAAGGAGGGGCGAACACCGACTGTACCCCTGCGCATCTCGAGGTACTCAGCAGAAGGGCGAAGGATATCATGGTCACGGTCTGCTGCCTGTTGGCGAACAGTCTCGGTGTATTCCTCGAAGGTGTCCATGAAACGCTGAGCCGTGGAGTGGCTGGCCTTGCCATCTTCAAGTGTCCGGCGCCAGAAACTACAGACAAAATGGTCAGTACATTACGCGTCGGTGAGGATCAGAAAGGGCGTACTCTCTAGCCATGGTGCCGAGCACATGTTCGTTCTCTGGAGGCGGCGCGTAGGGGTTCCTGTGCTATGTCAGTATCCGATGGCTGCGGGAACGATGGTCGCGATACCCACCTGATGGCGTTCATGATAGCCTGGGCCTGGAGGCGCACCGTCTCACCATCCTTCTCGTCGCTCAGCTCATCGTACACAAAGTAGTAGTTGATGAGGTCGACAGCGGGGCGGTAGTGATGAGGAGGAGAATTGGGATAGGCACGCGCAGCGAACGCGCCAAAGTTGCAGCGGTTGAACGTGTTTTGCGCCTTCTCGTTGAAGGCGCCGTAACTCTCGACCCAGGCCTTGCTCTCAGCGTTGATACGCTCCGAGTTGACATTGGGGTGCGTGGGGAATGGCCAGCCTGCCATGAGGTCCGGAATGGTGTAGACGTAGGGTTGTTCGGAGGCCATTGCGTTCAGTAGATGATGGTAGTAGGGGAAGGGGGTGTGATGGCGGGAGTGAGCAAACGAGAAAACGCCTGTGTGACTTATATACCCTCCCGGGGGCCGAGGATTTGGACAAAAAGACGCGTCGATTCACCGGGCCTCCAGGGTTATGTCTTGGTGGTAATGGTTGTCCAAATTAGGGAGTTCTGCCGCGAACAATAAGAGCTATGAATGCGCTAAATCGACCAGTAGCCGCCTCCTATTGGATGGTCTCCCGAAAGGCACAGTATCGAACTGATAATGAATATCTCGGGAACGACGCGTAGAGAAATACCCGATTGTGTGGCCAGAAGAAGTGACAAAGTGGGGATGCGATTGATACGCACCCACTGAGCGTCTTGCACGCTGGTAACAGAAGCAAGGCATCAGACACCATTCATATCTAGTGCAGAAAACGATGTGCGCCTCTCCTGTATGTTGCAGACGGCTTGCCGATCGTGGCTCCTTCGACTTGCGTCTCTTATTGTCCTCGGAGAGCCCGACATCCCAAAGAGCGGGAATATCCGATTACGCAGACAATTAGACATTGATATCTTGGGAAAGTGCCCAATTTCTCGATCACAAAACAAGATTGACGATAGGGAAGGGAACTGAGCTAAAATGGCCTTCAAGACGCGTAGTAGTACACCAGAAGCCGCCGACGTCCAATGGTATACAGTGAAAGTGAACATACTTGAATAAACCTGTTAACCTTGGGTTCTCGTCAACCGACAATCAGACGGTTGACGGTGTGGACTGGAGCTCAGCGTACGTGTACAAAGTCCAGCAGGTCTCGGTCGCATCCGTCGATCATCGTCGATTTAACAATGCGCCACAGACACCTTGTTCTTTATCGTGTCTCGGATGACTCCCATAGATACCGGAGTTCATTGAATCAGTTTGAGGTTACTTTGTTCAGATATGGAACAACGTCTTGTTGAACCACAGATCCCTTATCGAGTTGGACTTCTCTTTCAGGGTTCACTGGCAACGTGCAGACACGAAATGAATTTTGGCGGGTTCCAGCCGCTATGACAAGTGCAGCATATCCGCCTCTCAAAACACCAATAACTGTGACAATCCCGCTGTACATGATGGTATGATGGCAGACGGGAGGCATGAATGAATGATTCACAGCTCTATCATCTGCACTTGGGCTCATCTCGAGTTCATTCACGGTTCTCCGGCATGGCATCAGTCAGCAGCTCATCAATATTCAATGCTAGGGTGAATTTACGTCGAAATAAATGTAACTAAATCAGGAAAAGAGCTTATGGACCCGCAGCGCACTATCTATGAAATTCAAGCGCAGGGATGTGGCTTCTAGTCGATAATAGTACAGGTACAAATCAGCTTCTGCTACTTCCCACGCTGAGTGAAGAGCTCGACCCTTCCCGGTGCTAGGTATACCGACTTACATCCACACTTGCAGCTCGTGATGCGCGGGAATTAGCACACACAGAGAGTCAATGTTGGTTAGCGACTTACCACATAAGGAACGCTATTGCACGCTCAGGTGGTCGCCCAATGTTCGTGAGTCTAGGGCTGGTGTATACCGTGGGCTGCTTCCATCTACCTTCCCAGAGTATACTCCAGGTATACTCGGATTTATTTAATACTAACGACATCGAGACTCGATTTCGGCACTTGTGTCCCTGAAGGACCCACTGTCTCACCCGCTTTCCCTTCCATAGAAGTGTCCAACATCGAATGATGGACCCTAGCATGGCTAGAGATGGCAAATCCTTTGTGTGTGGCCAGAGCACGTGCCACCGTGCAACACCCATCGGTCATAAGTATAAATCTTGGGATTGATCAAACGTAAGTTTCCTCGAGCACAGCTCTGTTTAATCTCCAGATATGATCATCATGAATGCACTGTATGTGTAGAAGTTCGACTCAGTATGTACCAGTGATTTGTGACGAGGTAGCAGAGGGTACCATGTGAGAGGTGTTCTTCCCAGAAAGCAGCAGGCTCATCTTAATAACTGTGCGGTCTAGAAGTTCTGGTAGGTGCAAGTGAAAACATCGACATGACGGTGCCAAGTTGGGCTTTGGGACGCCGTATTTTTGCCCAGAGTAATCATGCCAAGTTAAGCTAGAAACGTCGGTCTTGTAGAGCAGATCCGACGGTAAAGCATGCGTTGTAGAGCGGGAGCACTCGAATTTATGCGACATGTGTGGTGCTGGGTGTTGTACGTTCAACGTCGAAACTCCCGTAAGTTATTAGCTACCACTTCGTGTCTGGGACCAAGATTAACTCATTTCTCGGAATTTCGGGTTACTCAACAACTCAAGCTACAGTATATATCTCAACGTGCACTGTATTTTATGGCAGGCTGCGTAATTACAAATACAAGGGCAGTTCGCGTGTTCGTGAAAAGGAAGCCGATGGCATCATGATTGATCGGATCCGGACCGATTGCCGAACGACGGGCTTTCGAGGTAATTTTCAGAAATTCGGTAATGGTATGATTCTCAGGCTGATGCTAAGCACGTTTTCCTAAGGAAACAGATGCACACAGAAAGAAGCTCCGCCGGGTCGTCGTGTATAGGCCAGTAAAGCTCAGTGCCACTCGGGGGATTCTTTGCCTCGTCTTCGAACCAACGCCCGGACGACGAGATGTGCACACTTCCAGCTTCCCGTATTGATGCAGATGAATCGTCTTTGTGTATCCCTCGAGGGTTCTGAATATATAATTTGTTTGCCTGATGTTGGCTGACATCTAGTAGTGTCCTGCTGAGAATATTCGTCGGGGCAAAGTATGACGGCGATGGATCCACTATCAATTGTACTGCCCAAATTCTAGAGTGGTGCATAGTACGAGACACACTTCCAGTACAGGCGGAGGAATTTTCGAACGTACGCTCTGCAATTGTCGTCCACTTTGCGACTTGCCTACTAAAGAACCCTCGACTCAGAAGCAGAAGCAGAAGTAACATTCGAATAAATACAAAGGAGTTCGAAGAGAGAAAAAACACGCCAAAAAACTACTATCCACGCCGTAGTAAAGAAAATACTTACTACCTTAGTTCACTGTACCTACAAGCCAAGCCTCAAATCATGAAACAAATAGTATGTAAATACTTACTAGTACAAAAATGTATGTGGTGATATGTGTGCATTACTGTTATTGCGTGCGGAGAGATCGATACATGAGCCCAGAAGAACTAAATGACAACCCATATTTCCAGTCCGTCGATCCACCCATTTGGCCGCCAATAATCCCCCCCCTTGCCTCTTACAGGTACTACAGCTCATTCGGACTTTGCGACACGCTCTTCGATATCGACCGTCCCAAAGGGTCAGAATCCGCACCGCGCGGCATACGTGGCCTCTTGTCCGTCTCCCCAAACGAATGCGTCCTCGCTGGCTGACCGTCCGCCGCCACCCCATTCCCTCGCTCATCCTTCGGCGTCACCCCAGCACTCTTCGCCTCCTCCTCCTGCTTTTTCTTCATAATCTCGTCCTCCACACCCGTCGGTCCCAGCGCAAAATAACTTTCCGGCGCAGCCATCGTCTGAGCCTGAGGTGGCTGCTGGCCGTTCATCGCCATCACACTATCGAAATAGCCCTTGGGCTCCGTCGCGATAGGATAAAAGAACCCTCCTGGGCTAGGGTGAGGATGAATGAACCCGCCTGGGCTCGGAATTGGGTACATCCCTGGGCTTGGGATAGGGAACATGACGGGGCTGCCAGGATATGGGTGCACAGGCGCACCTGGCGCCGGGTTCAAGTACGGGTTGCGCGCCCAAATCGCAGGCCCAGGTGACATGGCTACGCCAGGCGAAAATGGCGTAAGCTGTGCCGCAGGCATATGTGGGTGCCGTGGCGGCATTTGCTGCTTCTGGTGTTGCTGTTCTTTTGCTGGCTTGCTTGCGATTGATGCGCTCGACGAAGACGATGGCTGGCTGCCGGCCCGCTCTAGTGGATTGCCGTCTGGGGGCGACGGGGGTGTAGGTGTCATCGGTACAGTCTGCGCCAGAGATGAGGACGTGGTAGGATAGTGGTTGTGAGGATAGCCATTCATGGGCATCTGTTCTCCTTCGTTGGTCTTCATCGGCCCGAAGGAAGGCAAGAACGTGAACGGCGGCATGGAGGGAGTGATTGGCGGCAGCCCATGGGGTGTCATAGGAATCACCCCGGGGTGGTGCATCGGCGACATGGGATGGTACATCGGCGATATAAGGCCCGGCGATAGCTGATGCATGCCAGGATGCATCGCAAACGACGGTGGAGGCAGCGCAATTTGGCCAGGGTGGTGGGGATGATTTTGTAACGAGCTCTGCTGGCTCTGTGCATTTTGTGTGCGCGGAGAGAGATCTGCGCCAGGCGGGGTTGTGCCAGTCGAGGGGGCGCCTGACGGCGAGGTCGATAATTTGTAGTTTTCGTTGGAATTGGACTGTATCGATGATAGCATCGGCGGCGCAATAGGGTTCGGCTGGTGAATAGGATGTGGCATTTGCATCTGCATGTGGGGCTGGTACATGTCGTAGGGAGTGCTTGGTGCGGACCAGTCGAACGCAAAGCCTGAGGGTAGGCGGATGGACCCAGGGTGCGCTCCAGTGTTGGGGAATGGAGATCCCATGGCACTGAATGTCGACAGGGACGGCGACTGGGGCTGAGTGCCAGGCTGGAATTTATCCGGGTGGACTTTGAGGGCGCGACCGTTGTATTCGTAGCCATTGAACATCTTGACTGCTCTGTCTGCATCATAGTCCGTTGCAAACACGACCGTGCCATGGCCTCGCGAGCGACCATCTGCGCCTAGAGCAACGTCTGCGCGCACAATAGTACCGGCCTGGCGGAAGAGATCCTTGAGGTCTTGCCATTGGCAATGGAATGGGAGCTATGGAGTGATGCTGATTAGAGCGGGAGCTAAGGCTAACTGTGAACGCACATTGCCGACATAGAGGTGTCTACCATTTGTGCCACTGGCCGACTTGGGCCGGTCATTGAGAGATAGTCCGTCGATATCGGGAAGTGATAGGCCATTGACTGAGCCGCCTTCAAAGTCTGGCGGGATGCGATCAGGCCTAACCTCCAGCACGCGCGTTTGCCATGAGAATCCGTTGAATTTGTCGATAGCGCGCCCGGCGTCTTCCGCGCTGGCTAGCAATACCGTTCCGTATCCTCGAGAACGATTGTCTGGGCCAAGCGAGACGTCGGCGCGGAGTACTGTGCCAGCTTGTCTGAATAGATCCTTCAAGTCTTGCCATCGAACGCGGTATGGGAGCTGCACGCAGTCAGCAAAGCTACCTTATGCAAAGCTGTTACTAGACACACGTTTCCAACAAACAGTTGCGTTCTAGTGTCCTTTAATGGGCCTCTGCCATCCGGAGACGGGCGGGCCGAGGTCGCCATCTGGATGACGGCCTCGATGTCCTCGTTCGTTGGCGGGTGGCCTGCCACGGGCGAGGCGGCTGCAGGCATAGGGGATAGCGGCGCTGGCTCCTGCACACGATCAATCTCGGGTACGAACGCTGGCTGGCAGCTGGCCTGGCAGAGCACAGGCTGGAGGATGTACACGCACCAGCCGAGTGGAATCCATGCCTAAATATGCTCAATATACGCGTCTGCGTCGGTGTCGACGACGACGACCGTGATAGCGGAGAGACAAGCGACGGTGTTGGTGGAGAAGAGCGAACAGAGAAACGCGGTTCGTCAAAATCAGCTCCACAATCCTCAGATCAAATGAGCCGGAATCGTCCCGAAACAGGCAATCCACTGACGTCACGGGACAGTCCCGCCCTTGGCGGGCTCCCGCCACATGCACCGCCACACACCCAGTTGCGTTTTAGACTTTGATGTCCGACATTTTTTGACGCGTTTTCTCTCCTCACAGGGAGCACAGTACTGACTGCAAAAACAACTCACCCGTTGTAATCGTCATACACACGTCTACCTGCATACATATTATGTACAGTCTTCATATCATGCTTGGGATCAGAGCAGGTCAAGTAGTATAGCTTGCTTCGAATCTCCCATTGTTCTAGAACGCGAGTCGTGGCTGCGATCACGTGAAAACATTGGCTGTGAAGCTTTTCTTTCAACTCAATCGTCGTCCCAAGCTATTATAACGAGACTATGTATGCACGCGTACTACTACTACGACAGTACGGGTTGGCGGGAAATTCAAGCATGCGCAAATCGCACAACGGCATAAAGGATGGGCAGCCGCGTGAGTGCCATTATTGGCGACAAAAAAGCGCTTTCACTGTAGGCTATTCGACCTGGCCATGCAGGGTTTCTCCATCTAGCAGAACTATTGGTGTAGACGCCTCCTGCCTAGGTTGGCCAGTCTTAAGCGCACCGCAATTGTTCAAAACTTTTACCACTACTTACATATACCGTCGCGCCTCGACGCCCTCTTTCATATCTAATAGCGCATTCCTTAGGACCGCGGCTCTGGATACCTTTTGATGGATTGACAAAGCTGCTGCACTCTGTGAAACTGTGCTCGAGGGTTGGTAGTTGGTTCGCCAAACGGGCATGCATAGGTTTCCTCTATGCAAAATTGGCGGTAGTATTTGTGTCAAAAACGCTGTGCCCTGTTCGTGTCTGAAGGCGGCGACCTAAAAGTTCTCCCTGAACTGTTTCTTTGACCTCCAGGATGGTAGGAGACAGCTGGAGATTGCGAAGTGTCCTGTTTTCGCTGACCTCCGCCATCGATTCTCTCCGTGAACATCCACCAAGTTGAGCTCCACGTCCCCGTTTAGCAAGATGTGTCGGTAGGATGGCACGTCTAGAGTATGTAGATAGAGCCCCGTTGCAATGTGCAGGGTAGGCAGAGGCCAGTGACTTGTAGTTAGTTTGGCCCATTTCTTGTACCAGAATCCTGCGTCCGAGTCGCCCGTCATCTCGCTACCCTACATATCTACGTGAGTGTGCCCCTGCTTGGTCGTTGGCATTGAGACAGAAGAAGAGTTCACAAGGAGGCGACGGGGAAGGGTCAGAAGTTGGACACAACAAGGAGAGCCAAAGCGACCAAAGGCAACCCGAGCAGGCAGCCAGCTATACGAGAGAAATGCTCCAACTTCTACATGGTTTCAAGAACCACTGTAAAACGCGGCCGGTCTGAACTGGCAAGGATGCCAGAAGAGCACTGAGCACTGATCAGGCCTGTGTGGCACCAGGCACGGTGGGCTCACGGCGCTCGTTCGCCAAACAACGACATCGTGATCGTCGGGCGATCATTGGACCCTTAGCGGTCAGCCTCTTACCGTCAGAGTCGCGCCGCCGCCGTTGTCGATGAGGTGCGTGGGATAAATTCTCTTTTAAGCACTCTAACGACTGATTTACAGTGTACAAACGTACTTTCCGTGCTAAATTCCGCTGGGCTATGAGCTAGCCGTCTACTTCACAATCCATGGCATCCATAGATGAATTTGTATACCTTCTAGCGGCGTCTGAGACCCCGTCTTCTGTGCGTGGCCAGCGATGCATTCGTTCACTCTTGCTAATTCCTCATTCCAGGCAAGGCTCCCGAAACAACAAGTTCTTACCATCCCCCATCTCGTGAAAGTGCTTTCCGCAAGTGAAGGCTCATTATACGACACCATCGACTATGTTATCTCAGAAACCGCAACCTACGCGCCCTTCCCCGACGCACGGCCGATGCTCATGCCAATACGCGAAGCATTCGCCGACTTTGTGGAGAACGTGGCCGGCGCCTGGCAGGAAGCCGCCCAGCTCGTCCAACAAGATTTTGAGGCCCTTGGGACACGGGCGGCACCATACGATCCCTCCACGCTCCAGTCTCGCATCCAAAATATCCGTGATCTCCTCCCGTATCTGGACAGCGTCCTTGAAAACATCAAAGACCTACTCACACGCGACCACCAGAACAACAACGACTGGTTCTTCCTCCGGCTCATGGGCCTGCCTTCAGCCTGGGACAAGGCGCGCCGCGACCTGCCTCACGCCGTGTCGCTGTTGCATAGATGTTGTCGCGAGATCATCGAGTGCCTCGTCGCCATAGAGGGCAGCGCACTACGACTGCAGAGAATGTTCCATGACTGGGAGTGGGTCCGCAAATACCGACGAATGGAAGATTTACAGGCGGAGGTGTACCGCCAGGTCGAGCTGATACAAACACCTGTGGCCCCGCTGCGGGCGCATGTCGACCAGTTGAGACGACATCCGAAGCTAGAGCTGAGCAAGCGGGCGCATCTGTTGGTTCCTGGATATGTCGAGCGGTGTGTTTTTATTTTTACGCTTTTGGGTTGCGCTCATGGCGCATAGGTTGAGCACGAGCAGTGTGTCCTCGAAAGGAAAGGAGAAAGAGAGGCCCAAGACGGTGTTGTCTCCCTCTGAGCTGCTCAAAGCACTCAACTCTGGGCAGACGGAGGGCTTGTAGAATCTACATACTTAACTAGCGTGGTGTGAAGTTGGAACAGCTCATGGGTGTGTAAAATGGGTTCATAGACGCTTTATCTTATATGCAACTTTTAGTGGATCTTCATTTGACTTTGTAATAGCTTAACTTCGTGGGCTGGATGTGCGGCAGTGGGTGATACTGTGGGCAGCGCTTTGTGAAGTAGAGTTTATTGTACATCCTAGCGACCAAATAACACCGAATATCCGGATGTAGAACAAGTGTCCTCGGGGTCGGTGTTCCGTTTGCACTGCTTATGCCGCTCGCTAGCACGAGGTTACCTTGATCTGTATGCATATTGGGCGCTTATTTCTCTTTGTTTTCGCGTTCGATGGGCCAAAAACTAATACTTCGATTTTTATGAGCCTAGCTGGGCTACCAGGTATATGTAGCTATTTGCAGTGAGCGTTCACTTGCTCGATGAATCCGATTCGCTGTGGCGACTACTAGCCGTACACAGGGTACGTGGGGCCTGAGAGAACGGTAGATTTGGGTTTTGAACTATTCCGCCAATGTAGTTTGACGATACTCAACCCAATGCCCTTGCGCACAACAGCGCCGCGGTATAATGCCGCTTTAAATCCCACGTGAGCAGCACAGCCACAACCCATATTTTGAGACTCAGACCGTTTGGACCCTGCATCTTGTTACTCCTCACCATCATCAAGAATTTACGACGTCTGACTGGAAATCTCTACATCTGCTCTTGATTTTCTCTTGATTTTGCGGGGCTGTATAACCTATGTCGGACGATTTCTCTGGCAACTCGCAGGCCTCTACGAGTTATGTTACACCTCCTGATTCAACGTCCGCCTGCAATACACCTCCGAGTCGGAGTCTGACCCGACGTGTATCTGCACAAACTCTCCAGCTGGCACCAGTGGGCTCAGTCCCACCAGGACGAAGACCTTGGGTTTGCGAGCCTTGTCGGTGAGCTTTATTTCCCTATTCGCTAGTTAGCCCGCGACTCACGTCTCGGTGAAGCATCAGCAAGAAGGTGTGTATGCACCTCTACTATGCTTTGGAGAGCCGTGGCCGACGCCGTTGAACCTGCAGAGGTGTGACCTTGGCCGTCCGGCGTGCCAGAAGTGCATTCGCACGAAGCGCGCGCATCTTTGTGTCCTTCCCGGAGACGAAGCCAGTTCTATTGAAGAGGAACTCAAGGCGCGCGTTAGATATCTCGAAGAGGCTGTTAGGCTGCGCAGGGTGGCTGCACGTATCCTCCATGGTGATAAAGCACCCATCGTTGAGATCCCTGTACCAAATTTACAGCCCGCTTTACTGTGCGTTGGTTGCTCAGTTCGTCGAATGCTGATCATGACCTTGGCTTCAGACACATTTTTCTTCCTCACAGGGTCCAAGTTGGTATTTGTCCGACGCCGCAACGCCTTGCCGCGTTCCAAAGGCAAGACACTTCAAGTCTACACCCCGCGCTACTACACGTCGCGGAGCTGTGGGGGCAGTACAATGATGATCTGGAGAAGGAGAAGAGGCTAGATATCATGGTCGTAAACGAGAGCGCCGCAAAACGCAAGACGTTACTGGATAGGACGATCAGTTTCTGTCAGGACAAGCGTATCGACTCAACATCACTACTACAGGTATGCTTCTCTCCTTATCGTTGTTTACAGTAGCCGAGATTGATGAGGCCTGCATAGACCTACTCGATTCTAGCTGTGTTCCTGGGATCCGTAGGTCAGGGTAGCCGTGCGCGGGAGATGCTCTTCGCTGCTTCGACACACATCATGCAGAGGGACATTCATTTGCTTTCTCTCGTCGAGTCTAACTCGAAGAAGACCGTTCTCACCACGGAGGAAGAGCTTCTCTCGATTCTGGCGTCCCTGCTTTTTGTTGATCAAGCCAATTTCGTTTGCTTGCGAAGTCCGACTTTGCTACCGGACTATCTTTACAAGGAGTTGCCAATGCTTTCTGTATGCTCTCAAGCTTCGTCTGGTGTTGATGGTGCTGACGGACTGCAAGCCATTCTATAGCACTATGACACCGGAGTGCTTTGCCCTAGTTGCACGCTCGGTCTCAACATTGTATGTTCGCCAATCACTCGAATACGTCTCGGAATGGCCAGATGATGGATGTTGTACGCTATTCTCAAATTCCCTTGTATACATGCACGCTAACGAGGCACCAGGTGATGAGCATTACAAGCACTGGTATAAAGGCTACCACGCCTTCATTCGACGAATATCCTCTCACGCGCTGCACGTCCGAAGTCGGCTGTTCGAGGCAATTCAGGCAAGGGACGAGCTACTCGGGCGTGCGCTGAAGCTTGCATTGATGTCTGCCCTCGCCGCGTTGGTGAGACTGCACACGCTGCTTGCGCCGCACGTCGACGATTCGCTGAAGAGGATGGTCGGTGCGCTGAGTGACTGCATCGTGGTGATGCGGACGCTGAGCGAGAGGGATTATATCTTCATGGATCCACTTGTTTCTGTGCGTACGAATTCTTTTTCCGGGAAAGTGGCTGATTGAGGGAGTAGATGGTGTGGACGGTGTATGTGAATACGCTTCGTTCAGGTCTGGTGCCCGAGGCGCAGGCTAAGGAGTGGTTGAGTGAGATCAGGCGGCATGTGCCCACGCTGAAAGCGATAATACCTTTCATTGACAGTGAGTATGGTCTCCTCGCCGCGCTAGTCCATGCTCACTCTATGTAGTTCCTATAGACGAATAACAATTTGGGGTGGCATCGACGAAACGCATATCTGGATATTGTACATTCTATGGGAACCAAGGATGGGTGTATTGTTTATGTACTTGTGTGTGTGAATATCTTTGCTCAAACATGGAGAAGAAAATCTCCAGCGTCTACATAATTCCGACGACCGCTGTAATTTGTGGGCTGTTTCAAGTACAATTTGGTATCTTTATTATGAGCAATTCAAGGGAAATTCATGCTTCGCCTCCGACTCCCCGTACTGCTTTCAGATCTGCTCGATCGCGAAGATACAGATGAGGCCCGCCGATGCCTTTGCATATGTGCAGGATCTACTCCTTTGACCCCGACAAGCCCCGCGAACAGCGCCAGAACTAGTTGAAGGTCAGCAAGAGCCGTGAGTAGTGGTTGTACTCACTGTCGACAACAGATACAATGCCAGTAAGTGTCGGACTGTCTTCACTCATCACAAACATTCGATGAGAGTTGGCTACAACGGAGTTGGATCATGGATACACTGAAACTAGCAACTCACTAGCGAGAAGTTTCTGCATCGTATACAGAAGGCTGCTAGTAGCACAAACGGTGTAGACTGACACGGTCAGCGAGGTATTTTAATAGAGCTGCAACACATACCTGGAAAGCTTTCTGCGCCGTCTGTCTCCCCGTACGCCTTTCTACTGAGGGTTATGAACTGCTGCAATGGAATGGACAGAATGTGTTTGTTCTCCGAAGGCACGACTATGCGACCGATGTCCGTTACACTTACAGCGCTCAACAACGCTTGGGTGTTTTCGTCGATGACCGCGACGCTTCCGACGCCTTCTTCGCTCATGAGCCGCATTGCGTCGAGGACGGTCGACTTTGATGAGGCTGATATCACAGCTTCGTACAGGTAAATGGAGCGGAATTCGAGATTGCGGAGAGGATGTTTGAGGTAAGAGTGGAAAGAGTCGGAGGCTGCGTCGTCGGAAGTCGAGAACCAGGTGAGGAAGGCACGGTCTGATATAATACCAAGGTAAGGAGAGTCGGCGATGGGTTCGGCTTGAATGAGTACTGCTGGCGGTCAGAAGCCATCAAGCGCAATACGGGGACTCAGGCAGACCTCGATGCTGGCCCTTTGAGAATTCGGTCAGAAGAGAGACCACGGTCGCGTCGTATTGAAGAACCTTGAGCGGATTCTTCTCGGACAAGTCTAGGTAGCCAGCATGAGATAATCTAGAAAGAAAAAGTCGCACGAGAAACACACTGCTTACGAGACTGGCGGCGACGCGCCCAGCCCTTGCAGCTGCAAATATCGCCTCAGTCCTTGGGTTGTCACTTAGAGTATGGCGAGTGGCAGCGAGAGTGAGAAATGCATTGACGTCCGCAAACTAGCCCAGCTTGAATATCGCCGCCTGGTGGTAAATTGTACTTACGTCAAGCAACCCAAATATCTCTGAATCCTCGCCGCTG
Source organism: Cylindrobasidium torrendii FP15055 ss-10 (assembly GCA_000934385.1). NCBI lineage: Eukaryota > Fungi > Basidiomycota > Agaricomycetes > Agaricales > Physalacriaceae > Cylindrobasidium > Cylindrobasidium torrendii. The sequence goes on from KN880622.1 coordinate 43,556, forward strand.
GTTAGACACAAACATGGTACGTTCTCGGATAGCATCCTCTGAATGGTGTCAAAGATACGTTCTGTAATATTCAAGGTGAGCGAGTCACCTCGCAGGCGTCTTCAACGGTAGTTTCGGCGTCGACCTTGACGATGCGGGTGTCTATCAAAGATTTGGCGCTGACCGTCGCCCATTGCGCTTTCCATTGCAGAGCCACCTCGTCGTCGAGGACGATGGGGCCGGATGTTGGCTCGGGGCTAAGATACCCAGATTCCGACATTCGCCTTCCGTGAGACATAGTGGAAGATGGTGGTCAATGAAGATAAGTATTAAACGGAGGCGGAATGCCTGGGCTCATGACGTCAGAATGCGGGGAATGCCAAGGGACCACGTGGTCGCGCCGCCTGATGCGCCATCAATTTCCAGCCGCGTCAGAATAATCAACCCATCGAACAATACGCGCCATTGCTGTCTGAGCCTGGTCTGAGCTTTGCTCCTCACCCACATCGCCACCTCAATTAATTTTGGCTACCGGGCCTATCACAATCGTGATTCCAAGAGTATATTCTGATGGGAGTTACCCAAATAACGCGCTCGTCGTTAGGCAGATCCTAGCCTCTTTCTTCCGCTCTCTCATCCTCCCGGCGAGGATTTTTCACTCCCTTGTACTCTCCCATTTCTTTTCTTCGTCTTTTTTTCGTTCCGAAATGCAGCTGCAGGGCCAGTTCCGCCGTTTTGTGCGTCTCGTCTCCGTCGCGCAGTACGATCAAAAGCATACTCACCTGCTGCATTAACTTAGTCTGAGAGATTCAACCTATCCTACGTTACGACAGCCTATGTTCTCTTTTGTGTTGCCCACTGTGCGGTGCAGGTCACCATCCACGTCGCTGATGCGCGCTCGGATATGGCTGGCACAGTGCGTCCCCTTGGACATGGCATGCCCACGCACCCGGACGATCATGCCAATCACATCGCGCCCGTCGCTGCCGCCTCGCCTGCGAATTTATTAGACGACGTCGTATTCCCGGTCGAGCTCAAACGGGAGGAAGAGGTCATCCAGAAGCGCTCCGTATGTCCAGGTTCTTTCCCTCGTGTTTGTCTGACAGTAGCAGGTTCCCCTGCTGCTTCGTCCTGAACATCAGCGCCCCGGCTTGGTGCCAAGCGAGATCCTCCCTCTCGCAGAGTTCAAGTACGTTCCTTGAACTTTGTGAACGTTTCTTAATTGACCTTGTTTTAGGCAGCTGAACCGTGAACGCGAGAGCCGTGTTCTCATCGCTTTCCAATGCTATCTTCTCGCACTGTCGCTGTTCGGCGTCTTCCAGAAATCCATCTCGACCATCATAGCTTCAGGAATTGCACACACTCTGGCAACAGCATGGTCTGCTGTACACGTCGTCAATACCACGAAAATTCTCGGGTCGGTGGCAGGCCATGGTGTGTCGCGATCTGCCATATTCTGGGCTGAGCGTGCGTCTGTTGCATGGGCCGCCTTATTCTTCGGCCTCCCTTCGACAGTGCTCTTTATCATGATGTCCTGGAAAGTTATTAGGGTACATTCATATCTAATTCGCTTGCTTTATTTGAGTCTGACCACTGCCCACCAGTCATTCAGCCGCGACACCCTCGACAAGATGCACGTATCTCGCGACATGGCACGCATGTTCTGGACAGCTGTCGCCTTCGCCGTCGCCCTCGAACTTTCTGCCTTCACCATCGGCGCCAACGCATACCTCTGGCTGCACACCATCTTCAACACCCACTCTCTCGTGGATGCTGCCATGCACTGTTTCGCCAGGATCATCGTCGGACTTGTAAGCATCCATTTTCCCGTCGTTTAGCCTACCAATAACCTGCAACTTCCTAGATTCTCGTTGCATGGATGCTCTTCGGATGGCACGGTGTGCGCTATGAAAGCCTCGCCCACTCCATCATCTTCCTTGCATTGTCCTTCGGCTACATGGTCGGCTGGACGTCCTTCTTCCACTCCCCAGTCTTCCTCAGCAATCTCGACTACTGGCCATTCTTCAGAGTCATTACCACTGCCTCCGCTGCCTTGAACATTCTAGCATTCGCCATTGGCGCCGCGGCAGTAGACAACTTCGGCAGGGGGCTCCTGCAAGAAGAAGACGAAGAGGAGGAAGAGAGTGCTATACGTGTGATTTTGTTCGACGCGGAGGACTCGGAGAAGGCGAGACTGATTGACGTGGAGGAGTGTTGAAGGTGTTGAATCGAGAGGCTAGTTCACGCAGTGTGGAAGGGTAGAAGAGTGGTGAGATTGAGGTATCGAAATGTAGCTAGCTTTTATAGTCGAAGAGATCCAGTCTCGTGATAAGTAAGTAACCATAAGTAGAGTACAATGAAATAGAAGCCATAACAATGGCATAAGTACCAGAACAATCAGAGTGAGATGACGAGGGATAATGAGGCGGAGAAACATGGGTATAGGGTGAGAGGAGGACAATGGAGAGGACGAGGATGAGGTGGTTGGAACAATGGGAACGTACGCTCGAGTCGAACTCGAGTCGTACTCGTGACCTAC
>KN880623.1:0-19077 GCA_000934385.1 Cylindrobasidium torrendii FP15055 ss-10
ATGCATCAATTTTTTTGCCGCGTCTGTACACGTGAAGAAGAGAGTGCTCGGCAGCAGTGCCAACGGTCGGCAGCGATCCTTGACTTGTAACCACCATCATGGCTGGCAAACCGCTCCCAAACTCTATCGATTCAGCTAACCCGGCCATACGGGCTGCATTCGAACGTTGCAGACAGATAGAGTCCTTCCTGATGGCCGAGGCTGCCATTGACGCCAAGAAGGTTGAGGAAGAGCTCATGGATCTTCGAGTCGCCTCTTATTTTCTTCTCTATGCGCCGAGCGATGAAGGGAAGCAGTGGGCCGCGTCGTCCATTATGTCGGCTGTTGAAGATGACAAGCAAGTAGCGGCGTTCGGCCAGTTCATCAGGAAATACTACATTCGTAGTTGTGCGTATCTCACCCATCGTCTTTTCGGCGCTTACACTGAGATATCCGATAGTTAAGCAGGCAAAAGGTCGTACTCCTTTCATCTCTCGTCATCCATCGCCATCCTTCGACGAAGCGCAACGCGAAATTGTGGCAAACCTCGACCAGGCGCCTCAAAACCATACAGATGCGAAAATGAAGGTGGCCAAATCTATCCCATGCGCTTCAACGTTCTAATTCCCATCGACAGGCCTTGGTCAGAGATAATCATCGTTGCATGCTCTCTGGCGCGTACGACGCGCAATCCTACTTAGGTATGAAAATGCATATCAGCGGCGCCCGTGTTGAAGAAACACACTGCGCTCATATTTTTGATGAAAGTACAAACGATTTTACCACTGCGAAAGTTGTTATAGCTAAGGTGCGTACTACTTGTTGCTTGAATTCAAATCTAATATACGTATCAGAAAGAGTATGCCGCAAATGTTTGGACAATCATGCGTTACATGGGCTATCCTGATGTTCTCACTGAACTCAAGGGCTCTTCGATACACCGTCTTGGAAACGTGTTGACCCTGACAGCCACTCTTCACCGCGTGTTTGAAAAATTGCAATTCTGCTTGGATGCAACGGTATGGCGCACCATCGTTCAGATACTGAACATACTTTAATATTTCTTGGTAGGGCAACCCAAACGAGTACAATGTCATGGCTGCCCCAGGGGTCATGAGCGAGTTTGAAACTGTAGGCTTAGCTTCCCCAGCGAAGGTAACATTATCCAACGCTTGTGGGCTGGAGCCGCCTTCGCCCACATATCTCGCCATACATGCAGCATGCTATCGAATCGCTCATCTGTCGGGGGCAGCCGATTGGTATGCGCGTATTGATGCAGGAGGCGATGCCGGATGCAACGCTACCATTGCGGATGAAAGCATGTTTGCTATAGTACTTATGGACAGACTCGAACGCCTTCCAGAGGTTGTGTATGCTTCCTGACCCGGTTCTATACGACTCCCGGTCTCATTGTGCAGGCAGAGTAGAATGGCCGTAACTGATGTCTCCTCGCTCTTAGTTATGTTAGGGACCTCTCAAACAACTGTAACAACGCAATTACGTTGCAATACAAATTCATCGTAAAATTGGACATCCGCACCCTCGCAGCCACGACATCGGTCATTCACAGCAATATATGCAGCTGGAATCTTTGAATAAGAATGCGTATGTACGTAGCTTTAATATCTAGACAATTTTCGCAGAATGTAGTCCCGTATCTCTTCCTCCCTTCCTCCGCCATGAAGCGTGCCATGCTGCTATGTAACACAAACCTGCTGCGTGTATTCGAATTCCTCTTCTGTATCATATTCTACGACCAGAACGGCTCTGTACTCACCAACGCCGATGCTGGCACACTCGTCCTCGGGTCGCAGGACAATGTGTAAGCGCCTGGTGGACAGTCCAGTCCGTCATCCGCGACCCCGTCAGCGGGCGCGATGTTATGGTCTACCACTACATTCCGAACGACAAGTATCCTACCCACTCTGTCCTTGGTATCAACTACCTCGACTTCTCATCTGGGTGGCCTGTTGTTGTCTAAACGATATTCATGGACTGCACGACAAAACAAGGGATTATGGCGACGTTAATGGACGTCGAATGATTATTTATCTGGATTACAAATGGATACAAGTCAATATTGGTACAATGACAACATTTCTGTGCAAATAAACGCTTAACCTCTTTGTACAAGTATCTATTCCGCTTGGATATGATTGAAGAGCGCCTGTGCTCGATACTCTTCGCCTAGATATTTCTTCTCTTCCTCCGTAAGCTCGATGCTCAGTGCCCCGACCAAGTCCTCCAAGTTCTTCAGGTTGCTTGTTCCGACGATGGGCGCAGTGACACCTGGACGGCTGAGTACCCATGCCAGGGCAATTTGAGCCATGGATGCGCTATGCTTCTTAGCAATCTCTTCAACGCGCGCGACAATGGCTTCGGTGCAAGGCTGGGCCTTCAATGCTTTGGACCAACTGCGGACACCGTCAATAGCCATATCATATAGACATGAATATGAACGCACTTATCGCTGTTGCCGCGCTTGGTTTGTTCGGACAGTGGACGAGTGAGCGCGCCACGAGCAAGCGGCGACCACGGGAATGCGCCAACACCAAAGTGCTTCAGCGTCGGGAACATCTCGCGCTCCTCCTCGCGGTACACAAGGCTGTAGTGGTTCTGCATCGAGATGAAAGGCGTGAGCTTGTTGTTAATCGCGTAGTTCTGCATGATATGGACTAGTGAGGCAATCAGACAAAGGGCGAGCAATCGAACCAGGGGTGAACGCACATTGGTATGCGAAGCAAGAGGACATGCCAATGTAGCGGACGTAGCCAGCTTTGACGACGTCGTGGAGGGCTTGCATTGTTTCCTCGATCGGCGTGTTGGGGTCGTACCGATGGCACTGCAGCACATCGATATAGTCAACCTGCAAGCGCTCCAGGCTGTCTTTGACAGCCGCGAATATATGCTACAAGAGCATGAGTATGAGAAGACAAGCTAAGCATCACAATCACCTTGCGATTGAGACCGTATTGGTTGGAATACCCTCGCGAGTCCAAAGTAGCAGGCGACGCAGCGAACAGCTGCTCGCCAACATCGTCCGTGGAAAGGCAGCCCCAGAGCTTGGTCATGATGACCACTTTTTTCGCGGGGAATATTGTACTTCTTGATGGCCTGGCCGAGAAGGCGTTCAGACTGTCCATTCGAGTAGGCATCGGCAGTGTCGAATGTGTTGAGACCGAGATCGTACGCCGCCTTGATGTGCTTCATGGCCTCCTCGCCTTCGAGAACCCAATCGTACCAGCGTGTATCGCCAAAGGACATACAACCAACGATGAGTTTGGACACTCGCAGCCCAGAGTTACCAACGCGGGCGTATTGCATTTTGTTGCTGGCGGTGGTCATGATGAGTTGTAATCTGGAAAAAGGGGTCAAGTGAAGGCGAAGTGAAGGTTGTGAAGAAACGAGTGAGTAGCCGTAAGCTTAAATACTGGCTTCTGAGATGCATCGGTCAACGCCAGGCTGACTGATCTCACTGGAAAGCCAAAGTCGTCTGACTCACTTGTCGGGGTCGCCCCGTACTCGCGAAAGCAATGAACCACCGGACGCTCAGCGCTCAGAGTGGAAGAAGGCAAATATTTAGAGTGTATATCTGAGCACAGCCAGCCAAACACCATGGCTGTTGATGATGGCGTGAAAGAAAGTCTGCTGGACGATCGATGATTCATAAACGATGTGCCGTGTGGCGGTGCGCAAGTCAGCCTGCATCTTCGTACAGGGTTTTTTCACAAAACTCGGGATGCTATCCGGTCATCGCCCCCCGACGCCCTCCTCCCGGCATTCAACAGCAATCACCCAAATCATCCGAATTGGTATTCCAACTCGAGGCCGTGATACATTAAGGTGAAGGGATCGACCCTGACCCTCGCAGTGTTTAGAACTTTGCCTCCCAATCTAAGCGGCGCTGTTTCAATTGCGATGAGATGTACCCTGCCACGTTTTTGACCTTGAATTCAAACTACCATTCCCTCGACGCTTCCCCTGGCCACCGCATTTCGAGTGCATGGTCATGTTTTTCGTGTTCCAAAGCCGACTCCAGTGGAGGTATCGCACGTCTGACCAGCGTTCGAGCCTGCTTCACCACTGCCACTTTTGCAGACTAATGCAAGCCCTTTGCCCGAGCAGGTGTTTCGGCAACGTTCCAATTGTCAGAAAAGTCAGAACACGTCAAAATATCGACTGTTGATTCGCTGGCTGCGCGACGCGACTCCAGTCCGCCCATTTCCACGCCGATGTTTTCCTACAATGCACCTTCACAGGCCGCCATCGACAGTGAGTTGGTTCGGCCTGTAAATCCCCGTGTGAGTCCATATATACTGGCCTTGACTTATTGTGAGTATCACTTGTCTACGCAAAAGGAATATCTTCAAAATGGCAGAGCCAGCGAACACGAGCCCAACCGACTCCAAATACTATCGCCAGAGCCAGATCAGCAATTCCGATTCGAACTACCTCTCTCCGCCTATCAAAAGCCTCATCGAGGCTCTACAATCAGGCATCGCCAGCCTAGCTGTTGCAGTGAGTATTTTTTTTTGGATCTACATGTTGTCCTCTGAACTGAGCACTTGTCGACAGTCTACGCTGTTAGCGACTATTGCTGTCACCTTCTTGTCCATAATCAACGACGATTCTGATTCAATATCGAAAGTTTCTCCCAGAGTTGGCGACTTGATTTATGTGGCATCGTTTTCGGCCGTTTTGCTGAATATCAGCAGTACGCTTGGGTCGTTTGTTTTATTGGAACAGCTACTCGGCCTCCCCCGCGGTGATGCTAGCCGAGTCCCGGGAAGATTGACGTACACGGGCATCTTATCCCTCCGGCGTGTCGGTGTCTCGAGGTACTGGATATGCCTTGTCTGGTACGGTTAGTGATGGTACCAAGCTTAAGCGCCAGATGAACTGATATCTCTTAGTGGGGTTCACCTTTATTCTTGGAATAGTAGCGGTCCTTGGTCAAGTCATGGTCTATATCTGGGTTACGACACATATATCAGGACGAGGCGTCAAATACTCAATGACTGCCGCGTGTGGTGTGCTCTGTTTACCTATTTTCCTTGTCTTGTTCGTACGGATTATAAGCTTGTATCGTAGTATAGCAAAGAATACTGAGCAAAGTCGAGTATAATAAACATCGTCTCAGAAAAAATCATTCGACAATATCCCAGGCAGCTTTTAGGATGTCCTATGATAGAGCCTCATGGCTATCGCGTGTAGAGTTGCACTTATATAACTGGAATTGGATTGACTCTTCCATCTCTACCCCAACACGCCTTGGCCGCAAAGCCATGTCTTTCTTCCCCCAGCAGCGTACTCGGGCAATGGTAATATCAGAAATATTTAAAAAGGGAATTAACCAAGCGGCACGCGCTGACTTTCCTTACTTGCTTGCCCTCACCGAATTCTTCTGGGGGCTGTCTGCTACACAGCGCACTATGACATCCGCTGAAGATGATGATATCGAAGTTGATGACCAGTCAGTCTCCACCATCCGGGCGCTCTGCAAAAGTTGACTGCGTCGCTTTGGATTAGACGTGTCAGCGATACATACGACCGCATGATGGCGGTATTTCGTGGAGACTCTTTGACGAAGGCAAACGATTTGGTACAAGTAATCAAAACCATGATTTGCGAAGAAGGTGGAGATTCATCTTGGTCGTACAAAGTGGGTGAAAATCAGGATATGCTTGCTCGAACTCTTCATTTCGCAGCTAAGTAACTTGATATCGAAGTTGAAGAAAATTCAGGACAAAGAGGGTCCTAAGCAAACCTCCTTCGACAAACTGAAGTCTAAGTTTGTGTGTATAACCATGTCAGTCCGGAAGGCTGCCTAACTTTCTCGACAGAAGTCATCCCATAAAACTTTCGAGAGCGGCACGATATGGGCTGAAGCTGTCATATATAAAGGGGATTCTCTGAAGATGGGGTTACTGCCGGAGGTTGATACGAGTGAGTCTATATGCTTCGTACGGCTGAGAGCATTACGACAATTCCTCAGGTTCACGGTATTCCTACAACACCACACTGGACCTCATTCTCCTCAGCCTCACACTTGGAAAGAATCTCTTGGATTTAAGAAACCGTCCACATTTCTACGTGATGTACGTTGATCCGCGGTCGCAGCCAGATCGATTTCTAGAGAAGCAAGCGGTGAAGGACCTTGGCAGAAAACCGATGCATCCTGCATCGTTTAACATGCAACTCGGCCCACTTTGCGAGGAGGTCCGCATCGATTGGAAAAACAGTCGCGAGCATAAACCTATTCAACTTCTCTGTGTGGAGGCGACGTGGAAATATCCTCATCTCCAGTTGGTAAACAAAGGCAACGATGTTGTCCACGAGATGTATGCTTTATGCCGTTGGTGCCATTTAGAGACCCAAATATTCGTCCTTAAATGTTGGTGAGCCCGTCTAAACGCAAGATACAATGCTCACAGTGCACAGCCGGATTGGGAGTCTTATTCTCCCAGCCGTATCTCGATCGCGCGTGGAAGATCGAAGCCGTGATCAGCTGGACCCACCAAGAGAATGGGGCCCGGTTGCGCGAGCGTTCAAGGTGGGAGGAAATCCTCAAGCTAATTCACGAGGCTCAGGCAAAGGACGAGCTCCTTGGGCAAGAGTGGTGGATCCGAGACGAGGTATGTGGATACAAGGCGCTCAGAACATCGGGACTTACCTGCATCATTGAGACATTTAATCCGTTAGACACTTATGAGCGGAAAGTGGCTTCGCCAGATGGTAGGAGACACGGCGGCGGGTTGCCAGCTGCCAAAACGAATGCAGGGATATTCAGGATGCCCGAGCCAGAAAACGCACTAGCGATCGAGGAGGCCGCTCGTCGCTTCGGGAATGCCACTGCCTCGACGCCTCTTGATTACTTCGATCATGTTGATGCTGGTGCCAACGTGACTGCGTCGGTCGCAGGAGGACAGATCATACTATCATCCACGGTGCACGCACCATATGGCTGGAGACATGACGGTGAAAGGGCAGCAGCACAGGCGACTTTCTCCTCGCCATCGATGCCCACCAGACCAGCGAGCTCTTCCATAGCGACCGCGCCCGTCCCAATGCATAGGCAAGCTATTGGCGTAGAACGGACAACAACCACGGCGGCAACAACGACATATCCGAGCCATCTGACAGCAAGAAGCTCTCATTCACAGCAGAATATCCACACTCGCAGAATGGACCAGGAGACTGCTCGTCGCTCCGGGAACGTCACTGCCCCGACGTTTCTTGATCATCCTGGTACGAGTGCGACTCCGTTGGTTACGGGAGGCTCCGACATGCCACCAGCCACGGCATCATCCACGGCGCCATCCACGGTGCGCGCACCGTACGGCAGGAGACTTGGCGGTGAAAGTGAAGCAGCACGAACGAACCCCTCCAGGCTAGCGAGTTCCGCGACGCAGGAGGAATCTGTCGGTGGGAAACGGACAGCAACCACGACTGCGACAGATCCAAGCCCTCCAGCTAAAAGCTCTCATCCCTCGCCCAACATCCACGCGCGTAGAATAGACGAAGAGGGTACTCGTCGCTCCGAAAATGCCACTGCCCCAGCGGTTCGTGATTACTTCGGTCACCCTAGTGCAAGCACGGCTGCGTCGGTCGCAGGGGGCACGGTACGCGCACCAGGCGGCAGGAGACTTGACGATGGAAGGGCAGCGGCACAAACATCCCCCTCGGGACCGGCGACCTCCTCCATACTGGTAAATTCCGCGAGACCATCGATTCCCGCGAGACCACCGAGTCCTATCAGAGAAACGAGCCCCGCCAGACAACCGATTCCCACCAGGCCAACGAATTTCATTGCGCGACCGAGTCCTCCCACAGTGACCATGACCATCCCGGTGTATGAGCAGCCTGTCGGTGTTGAATGGACAACGCACAGGACTGCGCCGGATCCGGGCCCTCCAGCAGAAAGCTCTCATGCACAGCAAAAGATCCACACTCGTAAAACGGAGGGGAATAGTGCTCATCGCGACGGGATTGCCAGTGACATGAGAACGCCTCCCGACAACTCAAACCGTCCTGACGCGAGTGTGCCCACACTTGTTGGCACGCAAAGTTCGAGCATATCACCGTCCAGGGCATCGACAACGTTACATGCAACACCACCCCCGACACCGCCCCCACCGAACGTACAGGTCAACGCTGCCGCGGACGCGCCAAGTCAGCCCCAGGCGACGAAGGCGGAGCCCAAGAGGAGAGGATTTCTGCAGAGATGGGTGACAGACCCGTTGAAGAGCAAATTGTCTCGGAAAAAGTAAATGTAGATGCATTTTTCGATGTGCTTGCTTTGTTCGTGGTGGTCAAAGGGAAGGAAGCTCGTCGCTCGAACACTGATCGAACATCGGATCACTCCGACGTGGCGCGTCCTTAGAAATTGGACTGAGTTCTCTTACACATGTGAAAACCTGTGCTGTAGTTCTCGATTTGAAAAGTAACAATGGGAGGGCTAGACAAGCTTTTTTGTATTTTGGGCGCAATACAGGACCCTGCCACGTGAAAATTTGATGCTGTCGGAAGTCAATCCGGGGCACATTTCCCCCTTCCATCCTCTTCCCGCCACGGTCCACCGCACTGACCAATTCTTACCCGAAGCAGGCTAGTCCCCAGGATAGGCTGTGATTTCCACTCGAAGTTTCGCTGTAACACAGCCCTTTACAGAGCGCATTTAGTGATGGGCTCCAGAAACTCACCGTGTGTTCGTATAGAGCAGACTCAGCGCCTACCTCGCTGACTGGAACTACTTCCCTTGTGGTATCAACGCTTCCTCCGCCCGTGCGAGGCCGCCTTCCAACTCACCATGCTCATCGGGGATCTCTCCGAGCAGCGAGTCGCAGGAATCCGACACATCGTTTATGACCCATTGCTTTGCGCGCGCGAGCGCGGTCTTACTCAAAGTTTCTGAGCACTCTATCTCTGCAAGGCCACAGTATCTTGTGCAATGTGGAAGCATGCGAAGTCGGCGGCATCCTTCAATGCCATCATAATGAGATGGCTTTTAGCCGCTTCCTGTGCAGATCTTTTTTGACAGTGAGTTTTCGTACTAAAAGCTGTGTGAACTGAGGTAGCTTTCCCCCCATCTATCTGACCACGATACGCACGACTATGTCGGCGAACAACCACGGAAATCAAAACCAAATATCGGTCCTGGAGAACGCGACTGTCAAGCACACTATTGACACTTACCGCTCAGGTGCCGCCAGTATAGCTGTTGTTGTGTGTACATTCAGTATACGAATATTTCCCCAGGCTGATGAAGAGCCCGTTTCGAGTCTACTTTACTTGCAACGATTGCAGTAGCCCTCCTCGGTATCATCAACGATGACAAGGATTCCATCGGGGCTTCCTCGTCACGAGTTGGAGATATGCTCTACGTGATGTCGTTTTCCGCTATACTCTTCAACGTCGCAAGTACAATCGGGTCGTTCATTATCTTGAAGGAGTTGCTACAACTTCCGCATAAAGATACCTCCCTGATTCCTGGTACATTGACGTATGTTGGCCTCAAAGTATTGGGGCGTGTGGGCTTGCCCAAGCACCGTTTTCGTGTGCTGGTTGGCTATGGTTTGTCCAATTTTATCGCGCTTCATATTTAAAAGAAGGCTGATAAAGAATAGTTGCAATCACTTCTAGCCTCGGAGCAGCCTCAGTTTTCGGCCAAATCATGATTTATGTCTGGGTCACTCAGCATGTTCCTGGTCGGGGCGTGAAATACGCAATGACGGCCCTGTGCGGGATATTATGTTTACCATTGCTAGTGATACACACTCGGGTTTTTCAACCAAGGGATGACTGAGGAGAGCGGCCTGTGGTAATCTGTTTCTGTTTCTGAACGAATGCGTATGGCATTACCCTACACTCACAAAATCATACCGAAATCCAATATGTAGCTACAAGATTTTGTGCTTGATTGTTAATAACTTCACTCGGTGCACTGGAGCCACCGAGGTTCACATTTAGGACTAAGGACACGACGTACAGAGTGGCCAAATGCCGCTTACGAAGCTGCACGGCAAATCACGACATTTTGATGTGTGGCGCTTAATTAGTCAGCATCTTCCAACATTGTAACGCTTGATAAAATAATTGAAGCTTGAAGTTGCGATATCATACTCACTATCTGTAAAGCCAAAATGTATGGTGGCTGAGTATCTGAAGCTAAAAGCTTTGCCACCTCAATAATGAGTAAAGACCTGTGAAATGTGTACTCAGCGCTCAGCCTCGATGTGAGTATGATAATTCCAAGCAACCTCAAGCGCCTGGCGTTAGGCGCAGCACGCAAGTCCATGTTACTGGAAAGAGTGAACCTCCGTTAGCAAACAGGCACACTAAGAAACGTACGTGGCAAAAGGCGTCATGAATCTTGAATAGCGAAGAAGGAGCTTGTCCATAGAAGTCAATAACAATTCTACAGCAATAGCGGCGAGCGAAGACATAAGTGCAGCGTTAGGTGCTAGTAAGCATAAGCGAGCAAGGCCGTTACTAATGGTATATAAACTACAGGAGCAGCAAGCACAGATATGACATGGCAGATGAACATGGACGTATGCATAGTGGGCGGCTGGACGACAGCATGCGTAGAGCCCTCGACGATGGAACGGTAGTGCGCAATCTGGGCGGCAGCGTCTGTGTTCTGGGCGTTGAGGGCGGCCTCTTGAGCGAGGCGCGTGCGTATCCTGCGTCCAAGACGGTGGTGGCGACGACGGGGACGGAAGCGAAACATGCGGCGGCGCCCATGAGAGAGGTACGTCCCCCAGTTGTGGAGGCGGGGCGCGAGACGGCGGTGAACGACAGGGACTGCGGCGGAATGGACATGATGATCGTTGTTGGACGTCTGGGCGCCGTGGATGCCCTCCGATTCTGCACCCATGGCTTGGACAATTTTTGTGCCAACTATACTGGTTCGGAACTCTTGGGTGGGGGAGGGGGTTGCATGGTCGTCTTGGCGGGGCTCGATGGCGTTTGTGACGTGGCGCGAACAGGGCGGATATCCTAGCGGATCTATCGGTCAGTACGCTCGCAGACGCCTGCGTCAGGAAACGCACCTTTCTGGTTTGGTTGGCCAACGTATGTGGTTAGAAGGAAAGCTTGCGGTTAACACTGCGATTTTATACGTAACTTCAACAGCTGTCCGGTGCGCAGCGCGCATTAAACCCCATTAAACTCTGTCTGATGCCCCCACCATTCTCAATTTTAAGTGTGCTGAGTCGAACGCGAGACCGTCATCGATGGAACCGGAAAGAGCGCCGCCTGGCTTGCGGTTGAGGACAAGTTGAGGAGATAGAGAGGAGAGGAGTGACGTATATGATACAGGCCGCTTATAGAGTCGTGATATGAAGCTTCTTCGGCTTTCCCACGAGGCAGCAACGGAAGGCCAATGCAATAATCACGTGATGAGTCGCCTTTTATGTTAAACCATGATTTTCGGCCTACTCCCAGGACGCAGTGATTTCGATGGGAGTCTGAACGTTAACATCGAGCTGAGTCATCGCGCACCTTTCGGTCGATATGCGCAGGTAGCGTCGGACAAGCGTCGGAAGCGTGTGGGGGAAATGCTTTGTTAATGTGCGGATCAGCGACGTTACGGCAGCTTGTCGACATGTAGGACAGGATTTTCCAAAAGTATGCGCAGAGCTGAAGAGAGAAAGACGGCCCAAACAGAGCGCTAGAGTAGAGGACATCATCCTATTCTCTGAGTCATAAATCAAAGTTCCCATCGCGACGTAGTCTTCGATGCGTCGCACGATGGGCGAGGCAGAATTGGTCTGGGCATCACTGAAGTAAGTGGTACGTCGCTGAAGCCCCTTGTGTGCTGGATATGAAAGAACATCACGCACCAGTGTAGTGCCGGCGACATCCCTTGACATGTCCGCCGTTGATGAACCACGTCTTTCGATCCTGAGATTCCGACAAGAAACCGCCGTCTGTAGCTAGTGTCTTCCGAGCAGCGCGAAGCGTTTTTACCAGACGCATGAACAGTGAAGAGCGAGGAGTCGAGGTGCTTGACATTCGAGCGCTTGCGTAGGACGAGGCGCTAGCAAAGTCGTGCTGTCGCAGTCGCGTGCACAGCCGTAGAATGATCTTGGCGGTTGTAAAGAAGGATGAAACTCGATCGTTCTAATTGGATGCATGCGGCCTCCCAGGCAACTCCCAGACGCATGCTTCCTCATAAGTACCTCCTCACGGCCTCAGCTCGATGGCCTTCCCGGTTTCAGCCTCATATGCGCGTAGATAGGATTCATGTAGAGATATATAATGAGTAAACAACTCGGTAAACTCCCAGGGTTGGAGTTTCGAGCCTGCAGAATTATGCATGATGACACGCCACCCGCATGTACCACGGCAAGTGATATGCTACTGTACCGGGCTTTGCGGAGTGTAGATTGCCATCGGAATCACCTCCAGTATACTCTCTGCAACTCGACGTAGAGGTATTTGAGGGTTCAGGCCTCAGGCTTGAGTTCAGAGGCTTGGCTATTATTCAACACATACTCATCGATGCATTCTCTTCATCGCATTTCATGAGGCCGTACTGCCTGCCTTGAGCTTCATGAAGCACCTTTGAACATCATTACTCTCAAACTCCAGAGTAGTATACACTACGACGGAAATGAGAGGCAAATTGAACGGGCTAGACGCACACCAGGTTGGCCTCTTCTGTAATTCCAACTGTGAGATTTCTCAAAGTGCAACACCATTGAAATGAGATTCAGGAGTTATTCAAAAGAATTTCTGAAATATCTGACAGAAGTTGATGCGTCGACTTTACCATCAACAAGGCGTGCGAAGGTCACCGACGAGGGATCGAATTCGAACTTGACGCTGTCTCAGTTGCCTACCTCACGCCGCACGCGAGCAAGGACTTGAACGTTGATTACCCTTTACATACATAATTATAATTTCAGTACATCACAGGACTATTGACTCAGTTGGGATTCCTGCCATCTCATTATTGTCCCATGGCCCATGGGCCACCGCCACTCATCATGCTGATCATGGTTCTGATCATCGATCATTTCCTAGTACCTACTCAGAGCGGCGAGAATAAGGTGGAGGCTGTAACTTACTTCCCGGAGATACACTAGGAACGATTCTTTTCGTCGAATAGTAGTGCTCCAAAGGCACCTCATTCATGACTCATCCTTGAATACCTCAGAGGGTGAGCTTGTTCAACTCCTTTCAACTCTAAGATCCCTCTTTGTTACTTCGACGAGAGTCAAACTAATCAGCGTGTGAAGCGAAACTTGAATGTTTGTGAGATACCTGGGAGATTCGCCTCCGGATGTGCATCAAATAATAGCGGTCCCATTGGGCCCCAGTGTCAGGAGCATACATGATTCAGAAGCGGTAGTACGTATGAGTATATACTATCCACCTCATCGTGAGATTGATACCCGAAGCGATCATTGAATATCCGAAGCGATCATCTATAAAAGTAGTGCAGAGCTGCCCACAGCTGGTCACATCCTTCGCAAGTCATGACATTTGCTAGCACACATCGGTGAGGACGCGCCCGACGTCCAGTGATGGCACTTCAAGTTGCTCACGCTATCCTAGCACCCATCGTATTAGTTCCAGCAGGACATTCAACCACAGGAGCGCACTCCAAGCGTCAGTATGAGTTCATTTCGGTAGCACAGCTTGCTGACGGAATTCGCTTTAAGACCCCGGATTGCCGCAAGCGCGCCTACTCGTCGAGCATGTCGTCGCCGCGAGGAAAGGGAAAAACAGCTCGAAGTCGTACTATCGAGGATCGACGAGCGTATTGCTGAGGCTCGTGCTCAATCGGTTCTCCTTCGAAGCGAACTTGCCGTGTGGCGGGAGAGAGCAGACCGATTAGAGAAAGAAGTGATAGCTCGTTTACAGGCAAAGCGGGCGTGAGGGCTCATTTGGCCTGTATGTAAACAAATATTCATACCTCATCTGGAGCGAAATATACGAAAGCAAAGTCACGAATCAGTCGAGTAGGAAGATAAAGATATTGACAAACTGCAGCGTCCGCATCACGGTGGTAGTAAGCGTCAAGTTGAAGCGCGAACCGACAGGCACGCGGAGTTCAGAACGCGGATCAACAATGTCACACATGCCGACGATATCCGTCTACTTAAGGAGGAATCAAATTTGTACGCCGACTGCGTGTACTGCAGGTCCTAGAGATCGGGGGGGAGCTGGCCGACAAGCGGCGTGAACAAACCGTCTCAAATGTCCACGTGGCAGCTCCCCATGCCGCACTTTCGGCAAATGACCGGGGCCAGACAACTCGGCCTTTTCGCCGGCCACGTGTACACGCGTATCCCTCCAACCATGGCGTCTTCATCGACCCTTGAACGCCCCGGGCGCTTTTCAGCACCGGATGGTCGATACGCTCCCTACAAACAGACGTCGCATAAATCTCAAATCACAATTGACACGTCGCATTCGGCTGTCTGGCGCGTTCGTATCCAGGTGCGTCGGGTGACATACTGGGCCCTTCCTGCCTCAGTACTCATTACCTCCTAGGCAAAGATGGCGTCAAAAGCAATCGCGCATATTTATGGCGTCGCCTCGACCGACAGCTCCTCGCCCGCCTACATAGCTTCCTGTTATCTTCCCTCGCCGCATAGCCATTGGGTCTACATACACACAAACAATCTACGCTCAGCCCATTGGCATGCTTTTTTCAAATCCCTGCCGCACATTTTTACAATTCGATGTCCCAGCGATCTCGCTGTTGTTCCTCCCGAAGATATCCTCTCGCAGACACTATGCCCACCCTGCAATCTTTCAGTCGTCCCTGGCCGTTGGGCTACCATCGTTCATCATACTCTTCATGCCGGTGATATAGCACTCGTTCTCGAATCGGGAAATCGTGCCAGACTGTTGCTCTTGTACAGGGACCCTTGCCCCACTGATGCGCACGGTCGTACTCGAGTGACAGGACCACCATCCCCACAGCAACTTCTGCCACTACACACCACACCAGGGTGGCCTACCGACCTTACGACCATCGAAGTGGACACTTCCTCGATTCAACCGGCCACACACATCGACCCGGTCACCAGTCGCCTGCTGCGGGAATCCCAAGACCCTCATGTGATCGCGTCTAATCCTTGGAATTGCCTCCGGCCTATGGACTTCGATTTTCAGCCCGGAGAACCCGTTGTTGTTGCATCCCAGCACGGCATCGTTCATTACGACGATGGCCTAGATGTCCACATCTTGTTCGGTGGTCACCTTGCAGACTTGCAGGTTATATCTTGGGCAAATGTCAAGAAGTTTTTCACTTCTGGGGAACTCGTCACAGTTCCTCACAGTTCGCATGTCACAACGACCGGAATCGTTCTTCAATACAGGGAGCCACTTGTTGACGTCGTTATACTCGATTCCACACATTCAGCCACTCGTCTTACCACGGATATGTCCCATCCGACGCACACGGTGTGTGTTACAGGCTATTTGAGATTCTTCCTGACATTTACCAGATTGAATCAGTCCATTGTAACACACTTTGTCGAGCCATTCGCGCGCCTCCAAGCTCCCAAGTCCCAAGTGTTATTAAACAGGCATCGCTGCCCCTACCACCTCCACCTAACCCGCTATCGAGACCCGCACACACTCTCCCGCCTCTCTCACTCCAAGAGGACGTGTTTGTATTGACAGGGGCGCACAAAGGATGGCACGGGCAGATCATCGACCACCTTCCTGGATCGCGCGTCGTCGTCCGACTGGACAAATTCGGTGCTGTTCGCCAATTTGAGCACATCATTTTGCCCAGAACCGCCGTGGGCCCTTCGGGCGAACACATTTACAAGCTCTCGGGCAAGCAATTCGCACCCCAGCGCACGCCCTCACCCCCTCCTGAATCTTACACGGACGTCCGCGCCACATGGAATCCCATGTTGTCAAGTCCTACCCCACCCGTTGAACGGCCTCCCGCTGCCCCAGGCCCTCTCGATATCGCCTATCCCAATCACTGGTTATATCACCCAGCCACGCGATGTATCCCACTTCTTGCAAGGTTCAAATCGCAGAACGTTACCGTCAGGCGCGTAGACATCGAAGGCGCTGTATCGTTCCAACGCACTGTTCGGGGGCGGAATGTCCAGGTCGACTTAGCACAGTTAACATTCCTCCATCCTGGACGTCGCCACCGGGGTCGCCTTCTCGTCGCTGAAGGAGAACACGTAGGACACTACGCTCGACCTGTTGTTTGGAGAATCAAACCAGCATGCACCCCAAGGCTATGGTGGACAGTGCAATTGGTCCAAGTTAGCCATGAGTCCAAAACAGATGTCCCAACACCTACGCGCCTTGAGATACCACACACTAGCCTGCTTGTCGTGCATGAAAGTAAACAGGCAATTGTTGCCAACAAGCAGCTTGATGTGGCCCTCCGGCAACACTGATAACTAGTAGTAATCCTGCGAGTCTATATATCACCATTGCAATCAACGATGTTACATGCCCTTTCTACTTCGGCGCGATCGCCTTGCCCGATTCCCGCTCCGTTTCGATCGTCTCCCCGTACCTCTTTTTTTTCCCGTCATCAGCCTGTAGACGTATGGCCCTCCCACACACACCCTCGCTATTCCAACTGGCCCCAAAACGCATTCTCAGCAAGATTGCCGAGGAATTTGTTCAGTTGTGCACAGATGCAGACGGCACTCTGGACATTCCCGCGCTTCACCCTCTAGCTGTAACTTGTTCCCAGATGTTGCATCATATTCGACCATATTACTTCTCAATCCTGCACCTCTCCGACGCATATCCCCCAAGCTCCATGCTTGCAGAATTGGGGACCGACCTCAGTGTCCTCGCTTATGTGCAGCATGTTATCATCTGCGCACTGTCGGATGCCGCAGAGTGGCAACATTTGCAAGGCCTCAGCCAACGGTTTTCGCCCGACATATCTTTAACATTGCAGGATCTTCCACTGCATCAGGCCGTACCCGCCGCCGTCCGCAGCCTGTGTCAGAAGGCGAAGGCTCTAACCTTGGACAACTGTCGCGTCGCACCCACTATCGTTCAATACATCGGGTCTTTACAGCTGAATGCACTTTCCTTTGTGAGCGTCGATTTTACCAGCACCGACGGACCATGGGGACAGCCTATACCTCTGCCCTCGGTTAAGAAGCTCTGCCTGCTCCCCAACCCTGCAGGCGAACAGGAACTTTATAAGAAAGTTCACGTTGCGCACCCGGAAAACCTGCAGCACCTCGTCCTATCCGTCGACTGGGCTGGCTTCCCGTCGTGGGTGCAGCGGTGCCAAAATGGTCTTCAGCGTGCATCCCTTATCTTCCGAGGTGCGCGTCATTTTTCAACTGCCCATCCCTTCCGCTCACGCACTCAAGAAACCGGCATCATTGCCTCAACATCCCTTCAAGCGTTCCACGTCCTGGAGGACTTGACGCTCACCATACCTCGCGAGAGAATTCAATCGCTGGACCTCTGCCTGCCATCCTCTGTCATCTCCTTGTCATTCGCATTCAGAGGTGCTATTCCAACTCGCAGCGACTGGCGTCGCCTGGCCTCAGTTGCGGACGGTCATGCCATCCGACAAGTTGCCTACTCTGTTTTTAACAGCAATTCATTGTATGTGGCCCCATGTCAAGTTACGCCTTCCTGACCTGTACCAGTAGCGCGGCAACTAGCTCGCGCATATGCGCCGACATGATGAGGTATGGCCAGGGCCTGTTTTCCTTGGAAGCGTCCGTCAACAGCGCGGACGGGACGAGCGTCGTATATTACCATAAGTAGACCTCCCGGCGCCCATAATCGCTAGACACATTAGTTTTAGACAAGGCTTCATTGAGGGGCTATATCAGTATAAAAGCTAGACGAGCATCGACACCGAGGCTCAATGCGTCAATCAACTCTTCCTTTCACCGTCACACACCCTTCGTCCAAAGGTTCGCGGCCGCCAAAAACAATTCCCACTCTCTCAACACGCGCTCGACAACCCGCCGGCATAGTCTATGGGCATAGCGTCGACATTTCTTCCCCAACCTGGCAGATAACATATGACACTCTTTGCCGTCAGGGCAAACTCCCTGAACGTCGAGTTCACAGCGCGGGGATGGGCGCCCCCCTCTTGATACTATGCTCCTTCGACTGGTACGTCACCGTCGAAACAGCAAGGTCAATCACTGACAACAATAGTGCTTTACAATACGGACCCGCCGCGACTCAATCTCGCGAAGAGCGATGGGCTCTTGCTCATCGCCTTGGACTTGACCCCCCTATCGAGGTATATGCCTCTACTCCCACTCACCCAGGCTCACCCCCGCCAGGTACTTGTTCTAGTTACAGCGGTTAACCTCCGCACAGTACCGTTATATACGCGTAGCCTATGGCAAGACTTACTGTAGAGAATCAAATTTTAAAACCCATTCATCTCAATTTGATCGAGGTCATGCCGTCCTCGACTGCATTTTTCCCGCTTCCCATCATGAACGCGTCCGCTGGCAGCGACAGTGACGTCGAAGAGCTATCTCCCTCCACGTATAGACTGGCATGTCCTCCTACCCTCGCCAGAGCCCCGCACTTACTAGGCCCAGCTCACCTCGCTTAAGGAGACAAATGCTTCTCTCCAAAGGCTCGTGAATCATCACCAGCATAAGTTCGAGCAGGTGCGCCATATTGACGCCCAATGTTCGCCACTCACAAGGCGCAGTTGCGCGCAACGACCGGCATCAGCCTATACGAGGTATCCCCCTCCTCACTTTACACGAACCCCGGCTCATTTTATCCAGTACAAGCGGATTAAAGACCTTGTGATTTGCTTGGGATGCGACCAGCCCAACTACCAGCCCTACAGGTAATTACGCAGTTCCTCAATGGTCGACTCTGACCACTCCCCAGACTGCACCGGTGTGGTCATATTTTTTGTATTCATTGTCTGGTGTTTTTCTTCATGGAGCAGCAAGATGCCAATGCAAAACATACCAAGCCTCCAAGGGATGGTCCATCTCCTCCATCGTCACCATCGGTCACCTGCCCCTTTTGCGACGATGCTGTCTTGGAGCCCCCCGCTCTACAGAAAGGACTGATGGGCATTACCGAGATTATACATGGCAGACACACCCCGGAGCAGCGAGAGGCAGCATGGTC
>KN880623.1:19717-46068 GCA_000934385.1 Cylindrobasidium torrendii FP15055 ss-10
ACTTCCGTAGACCTCAACCCAGGGTTCCAGTGCGCTTAACGCGTATAGGTCGCGGGAGGCTTCGCCTTCGGGTTCGTCTGGCATCCGTCCATTCCGCCGACGTCCCCGAGGTGTTGTTCAATCCTTCCGATCCTTCCCGGTCAAACGACACCCACGCCGGCCGTTTCGTCCGATAGCGCCTCGGTTTCGCCTTCCTCAATCTCGGACGCCCATTTCGGCCCTTTCCCGACCATCCCGGGCACGGTCCTAACACCGCCCCGTAACACCCCGTATTTGGGTCACCATTGCTCAACACGCCGTGCATTCTGGCGACTTAGGTTTTGTCCTCGACATCGGAAGTCGCGCAAGACTGCTGCTCCTTTACCGGGCCCCCAGCCGCACAGATGCTCACGGTCGCACTCGACTTTTCGGACCCCCACCCCAACAGCAACTTCTACCATTACATACCTCTCTAGGGTGGCTCTCCGACCTTACTACAATCGAAGTGGAACCATATACGATTCGACAGGCGACGCACATAGATCCCGTTACCAGTCGTCTCATGCACCAGTCTGCAGACCCGCACGTGATCGCGTCCCCTCCGTGGCTAAGCCTGCGGCCGACCGATTGCCAGTTTTATCCGGGGGAGCACGTCGTCGTTGCTTCACAACAGGGCACCGTGCATCACAACGATGGTTCCAACCTCCATATCCTGTTTGCCGATAACCCGGACGATGTCAAGGTTATTCCTTGGCACCAAGTCATGAAGTTCTTCTCTCCCGGGGATCATGTCGTCTTCCAGCAAAGCTCGCATCCCCCCACGGTTGGGACCGTCTTGCAATATCGGATGCCACTTGTGGACGTGGTTATCCTCGGCACAATAGGCTGTTTGGACATGTCTTGCACAGAGACCACACCCAAGCCTTCGCACACGGTCTGTGCGTTTGTTTCACTTACACATCAACTAACGCGTTCTAGATCGACACGCGCCATTGTAACACTATTCGAAAGTGTCCCCCCACTTTACCAAATTTCCATGGACAAAGTGTTCTCAAACAAGCTCCGCTCCCTCCTCCGCCTTTGCCTTCGACCATATCATCCCGCGCGGTCGACAACCTGCCCCCACTTTCTCGACAGGAGGATGTGATCGTTCTGACCGGCAGTCACAAAGGATGGCACGGACAGTTAATCGAGCACCTTCCAGGGTCCCGTGTAGTGGTCCGACTGGACAAATATGGCGCACTTCGCCATTTCGAGCACATTATTCTGCGAAGGACGGAAGTACGCGTAGCAGGCCAACACATATACAACCATCCGCCCGCCGAATTGACACCCCCGCGCACACCTTCGCCCGACCCAGGGTTTCCTCTTGATACCAATCCTGTGTGGAATCCACAACTGACCCGTGCGACAACACCCGTCGCCTCCACCACAATTGCGCCCTTCAACCTCGATTTCGCTCATCCCAATCGATGGCTACTTCATCCAGCCATGCGAGGTATCCTCCTACTCGCAAGGCTCAAATCCCAGAATGTCACACTCAAGCGCACTGATGACCACGAACCTGCAACGTTCCACCGGGTCGTTTGCGGGCGAGAAGTCCTAGTTGATCCAGCAGAATTAACATTTCTTCATCCAGGACGACGCCACCGCGGTCGACTACTCGTCATCGCCGCCGACCATATTGGCCAGCACGCTCGACCGGTCGCATGGAGAGTGTTCTCCGCAGGGTCACATCGCTTACGGTGGACAGTGCAACTGGTCAAAGTGGGAAACGACACAGACATGGACGAGGTCTTACCGACGCGCATAGAGCTACCGGACACAAGCCTGGTCGTTGTGTACGAAAGTAAACAGGGCATCGACGCCAACAAGCAGCTAGCTTTACGCCTTTTGCAAAATTGAACACCAATATGACACGCATGTCTTTTTCGATAATACTAATATCCGTACCACACTCTCCCAACGACCCATATATTTCACCTGCAAAAACCGTTATATGCTTCCAGCCTCGCACGATCACCGCGCCTGAATCCCACTTTGCCCGAGATCAAGACGTGCCCACGTCCCTTTTTTCTTCCTCACAGGTTGCAGCAGCATGGCCGTTCCCTACACACCCCCCCTCCTCCAGCTAGCGGTGTATGAAAGTAAACAGGCAATTGTCGCCAACAAGCAGCTTGATGTGGCCCTTCGGGAACACTGACTACTAGTAGTAACACCTGCGAGTCTTTATATCACCATTTTAATCAACAATGTTACATGCCCTTTCTACCTCGGCGCGATCGCCTTGCCCGATTCCCGCTCCGTTTCGATCGTCTCCCCGTACCTCTTTTTTCCCGCCATCAGCTTGTAGACGTATGGCCCTCCCACATTCACCCTTCCTATTCCAACTGGCCCCAAAACGCATTCTCAGCAAGATTGCCGAGGAATTTGTTCAGTTGTGCACAGACGCCGACGGCACGCTGGACATTCCCGCGCTCCATCCTCTCGCTGTAACCTGTTCGCAGATGTTGCATCATATTCGCCCATATTACTTCTCAATCCTTCACCTCTCCGACGCATATCCCCCAAGCTCCATGCTTGCAGATTTGGGGACCGACCTTAGTGGCCTCGCTTATGTGCAGCATGTTATCATCTGCGCACTGTCGGATGCCGCAGAGTGGCAACATTTGCAAGGCCTCACCCAACGGTTTTCGCCGGACATATCTTTAACATTGCAGGATCTTCCTTTGCATCAAGCCGTACCCGCCGCCGTCCGCAGCCTACTGCAGCAGGCGAAGGCACTATCCTTGGACAACTGTCGCGTCGGACCCACTATCGTTCAATACATCGGGTCTTTACAGCTGAACGCACTTTCCTTTGTGAGCGTCGACTTCACCTGTACCGATGGACCATGGGGACAGCCTATACCTCTGCCCTCCGTTAAGAAGCTCTGCCTGCTCCCCAACCTTGCAGGCGAACAGGAACTCTATAAGAAAGTTCACGTTGAGCACCCGGAAAACCTGCAGCACCTCGTCCTATCCGTCGACTGGGCTGGCTTCCCGTCATGGGTGCAGCGGTGCCAAAAGGGCCTTTTGCGTGCATCCCTTATCTTCCGAGGTGAGCATCGTTTTTCGACTGCCCATTGTTTCCGCTTACACACTCTAGAAACCGGCATTATCGCTTCAACACACCTTCAAGCGTTCCACGTCCTGCAGGACTTGACGCTCACGATACCTCGCGAGAGAATCCAATCGCTGGACCTCCGCCTGCCTTCCTCCGTCACATCCTTGTCATTCGCATTCAGAGGGGATATCCCAACCCGCAGCGACTGGCGTCGCCTGGCCTCAGTTGCGGACGGTCATGCCATCCAACAAGTCGCCTACTCTGTTTTCAACAGCAATTCATTGTATGTGGACCCATGTCAAGTTAGACCTTCCTGACGTGTACCAGTAGCGCGGCAACTAGTTCGCGCATATGCGCCGACATGATTAGGTATGGCCAGGGCCTGTTTTCCTTGGAAGCGTCCGTCACCAGCATGGACGGGACGAGTGTTGTATATTACCATAAGTAGACCTCCTAGCGCTAGACACATTAGTCTTAGACAAGGCTCCCTTGAGGGGCTATATCAGTATAAAAGCTAGACGAGCATCGACATCGAGGCTCAATGCGTCAATCAACTCTTCCTTTCACCGTCACACACCCTTCGTCCAAACGTTCGCGGCCGCCAAAAACAATTCCCACTCTCTCAACACGCGCTCGACAACCCGCCGGCATAGTATATGGGCATAGCGTCGACATTTCTTCTCAAACCTGGCAGATAACATATGACACTCTCTGTCGTCAGGGCAAACTTCCAGAACGTCGAGTTCACAGCGCGGGGATGGGTGCCCCCCTCTTGATACTATGCTCCTTCGACTGGTACGCCGCCCTCCAAACAGCAAGTTCACTCGCTGACAGCAGTAGTGCTTTACAATACGGTCCCGCCGCGACACAATCTCGCGAACAGCAATGGGCCCTTGCTCATCGCCTTGGACTTGACCCTCCTATCGAGGTACATGCCTCTACTCCCACTCACCCAGGCTCACCCCCACCAGGTGCTCGTTCTAGTAACAGCTGTTAACCTCCGCACAGTACCGTTATATACACGTAGCCTATGGCAGGACTTACTATAGAGAATCAATTTTCCAAACCCATTCATCTCAAATTGATCGAGGTCATGCCGTCTCCCTTGACTGCATTTTTCCCGCTTCCCATCATGAACGCCCCTGCCGGCAGCGACAGTGAAGTCGAAGAGCTAACTCCCTCCACGTATAGACTGGCATGTCCTCATACCCTCGCTCGAGCCCCGCACTCACCAGGCCCAGCTCACCTCGCTTAAGGAGACAAATGCTTCTCTCCAAAGGCTCGTGAATCATCACCAGCATAAATTTGAGCAGGTGCGCCATTTCGTCGCCTCATGTTCAATACTCACAAGGCGCAGTTGCGCGCAACGACCAGCATCAGCCTATACGAGGTATCCCCCTCCTCACAGTACACGCACCCCGGCTCACTTTATCCAGTACAAGCGGATTAAAGACCTTGTGATTTGCTTGGGATGTGACCAGCCCAACTACCAGCCTTACAGGTAATTACGCAGTTTCTCAATGTTCAACCCTGACCACTCCCCAGACTGCACCGGTGTGGTCATACCCTTTGTATTCATTGTCTGGTGTTTTTCTTCATGGAGCAGCAAGATGCCAATGCAAAACATCCCAAGCGTTCAAGGCATGGTCCATCTCATCCTACATCTCCATCGGTCACCTGCCCTTTTTGCGACGACGAAGTCTTGGAGCCCCCCGCTCTACAGAAAGGACTGATGGGCATTACCGAGATTATACATGGCAGACACACCCCGGAGCAGCGAGAGGCAGCATGGTCACAAGCCCTTAAAAAATACATTGCGCGCCAGTAAAGTTATCATACGTTGTACGGTCCGGCCATGGATATATTCTGAGCGCTACAGCACCGCTCCTTCGATGAACATCTGTAGTCCGGAACATACAATATGAACCGAGTCAATTAATTAAGAGACGTAGGCACAGGAATTAATAATAGGCTGCCAAGCGACACACGTGCTACCATTCACAATTCATTGACTAAAACGCCCAGCGCTTCGCAGTGAACGCCTCGCACCCCTCTGCGACAACGTCAATCTCTACTATCCTAGATCCTGCGTGAAGTTTCGTCCTCAGCTGGGTGAATGCACTAGCACGACAAAGGCCTGAGCCAGGGCTCACGAACAATCTTATGCGCACACGCTCCAGGTTGCCGAAATAACACGGAGCCAGGGCATCCGCGATACCGGACCATTTCGCCACGAGGTCTCGTGGGTCCATTCGGAAGGCCGCTATATTGACAACAACGTCAAGGAGTGCCGATGAGTCGCCGGCAAGGAGCCAGTCATAAAACTCCTCCAGGCCCGCGGCATTAAGCACAACGTGCAGCTTTTGGAGGACGGGCAGATCTTCAAGCTCGAATGGCGGGTCGTACGCTCCTGTCTTGGATCAGCTTTTGCTACGTAGCATAATTGTATGCTCACCGTCATTTTCATACGCAAAAAACTCCATGTTACAACCTATCTCCCTCGCAGTAGCGCGCGACAATGAGAGACCAGGGCAGTTGAAGACTGACATGCCCTTCAAGAGCACCCCGCGTAGGATCTCCATGAAAGGGTCGCCACGGGATGTGATGGTGGATAAATTGCGCAGAGCAATTGTTATGGCCTGAGGGTCGGCGGAGATAACATGCGGGCGACTATCTGCCAACGGCCAGAAGAGGATGTCGTCTAGAACGAGTTTACCACCTTCGGCCAGTTGAGGCAACAAAGACCATATTCCCTTGCGCGTCAGGCAGCACTCCACCAGGGCGACCGAGCGTAATAGCGTAGACCCCTTGACTCTCCTCGCGCTGGCGTCCGTCAACCCTCCCTTGACGAGCACAAGGTTCTCCATGGGACAGGGACACTGGCGTGCGATGGAGTTGTACAAGGTACCGACACCCTTCGGCATCCTTGGGTGGTATCCGAATGTGCGCAAGACGACAGTCCGCACCATATCCTTGTACTTCGGGTGCGCGCTGAAGAGTTGGATGTACGAGGCATCGATCGAAAGAGTCGGGGGGTCACAATCGAGGACGGCGACCGCGAAGAGGTGTGGCAGGACTAAAACCCTCCAGTCTGTGCATACGAGGGCTAGGCGCAGCAACATTCTGAGGTAGCCCTTCCCGGCATTGACCGTACATCCTGTGTGCGGCAAGTTGAGCCAAGGGCTTCGTCCATTTTCTTTTACCGCGCACTTGACGATGAGCTCTTGGAGTTCATAAGGGAAGTGGCGTCCAGTGGCTGAAATGCTCGTTGTCTGCACAGGTGGTGCCACCTCTTTAGAGTGCGTCGTGTCGTCGAAGGAGAGGACCATCGGCGACATCGATTTTTCGGCGGGGGTCAACATCTGGTGGGAGGGAGACGTCTCACGGACACAAAAGTTTTTACACGCAGTATGTATACATCCGCTCGTAGGGGCTACTTTAAGAATGTATTCGTTTGGGGACCTACACAGGGCCCCTAGTACGCCGTACAATACACCACCTATGAATATTTCCCACCCCCAACCGCACATCGTGCGCCCCCGACCACACCCATCTCCGCCGACAAGCGGGCTTACCTAATCGCCTTTCCTTTTACGGCCGTCGCGTGTGACACAATGTCTTGCTCTCTGCCGGTCCCCCTATGGTCTTCGCGCGTGACACAATGTCTCGCAGTTTGCCGGGGGCCCAGACCCAACGACGGCCTCGCAGCACAATCCCAGTCATCTTTATTTTCACCAAAGGGTTGCCTATCTCTCCATCCCCCAACCCGCCCAATGTCGGCCCACCAGGTCATATTGCTATCGCCCTCTCCTCATGTGCCGTCCTTTGGTCCTCTTCCGACTTTACCGTTCACTCGAGGACGGCTGCGAGCGTTCGCGAGGTTTTTTGCCAGCCTCCCGGCCGAAGTGAAGCGCGAAATCATTATATGGGCAATCAACATCCTTTGGGACGCCCTGGAGTCTGCCAACCAAGGCGACGTCCTTCAAGTCCGCACTGTTGAGGCCGTGTACCAATTCGTCGGCGCATTCAACAAGGAATATCTGGACCTTTTTCGCCGCATCGTCCTTCGACATGTCTCCTTCCTCGATGTCCCCCGCGCTTTCGCATTCCTTCAATCCGTCTCCGACACTCCGGGCATCGCCTTGGCCGTCACCACGGTGGAGCTTCGTGGGCAGGGCATGGGCAGACGTATCGATTGGACCATGCTCATTGAGGCTCGTCCATACATGCGATGACTCCAAGACTTGGAGTTTGTTGATATAGACGTAGAGGAGGCAAACATCACTCCACTCGTCAAGGGATTATACCACGTCGGCTTCAGGCGATGCTCCCTCTCTCTACAACACCTCAGCGTAGCCCTGAGGAGTGTCACATCCTTGTCAGCCCAGTTCAACGACTACGCTGGGGGCAATACCCCACTCCATGGCCCTCTTCGACTGGATGCCCTCATCCTACACGCCAAGTCGGCGCAGGAAAGCTCGTTATATTCCGCCATTCTCTCACGCGTCGAAGTGACCAACCTCCTCTGTCTCCGTGGTATCACGAAGGGGTGGCAAATACACAAGAGCGCCTCGAGAGTGAAGCGCGTCATCTGCCTGTATGGCCTTCGTGAGTTACATATGACCGCATAGCCTTTTCAGCGCCTAACATCCAACAGCACGCTCCTTCGACAACCTCACAGTTACCGGGAACCTCACGCTTGGCGTATCAGATACTTGTCTGCAGGACATTCTGCACGTTATACCCACCGACTTCGACGGCAGGCTCATGATTGTCGTCGATGTGACGTTTGGCACCATGCCTGAACACTTCTATCCTCTTTGGCAAGTTTTGCACCGCTGTACACGGGCCCTAACTATCCGTGTTGCCTTCCTTCTCCGCGTGCGCACCCCCGAACAATCAGCTGAAGAAGAACGCCTCCGCATTCGCCCTCGCTTACGGACCTCCAACGTCAATGAAGATTCCACTTTGTGTAAGCGTGCTATCGTTGAGATCCACGACAGACGACGTCTACCCCGTTATATAAGTGAATAGGTATAGCCCCATTAAAGTACTATCTAAAAGCCCTAGTTAGCGTGGAGCCTTCGTGTACCCTCTACCTGTACTTGCCCATAATGGATCGTATCGACCAACACCAGGAGGCCTTAGGTTTCTGCCGCCCCCAGTTGGCCATGAACTTGAACATCGAGCTCCGGAATTGGCGCGGACGTCACTTAATAACCAGTCGCGTTATTTTGAACCTTTCATTGAACAGCAGTACATAACATGAGTTACCAAGGTAATTGACTAAGTTAACCACCGCGCATAGCAGAATCCCTTCAACCCTTCAGCGACCACGTCAATCTCGACGTTGGATAGTTCGGCCTTCAGCGTATATTTGATATCTGCGAGCTGTATGGCCGAAGATGTACCCGTTCCCGGCGCGACAAACCACCTGCATCGCAGCACGGTAAGCCTCGTAAAGCATCCGCGCGTCAACGCCGCCGCCAGCGCATGCCATGCAGTCAAGTCCCTTTGTCTGTTCACGGAGAAAGCGCCGAAATTGATAGAAATCACCCGTACAGAAGACGTGTTTGCAGGCCATTCTGTACTTTCTGAGGGTCATTCAGTGTTTACTGGCTCAAAGGTGTTTCCAAGTCCAAGTGAATATATACTGTCCAAAAACACACTCAGTCAGTGCCAATTTGGAAATGACCTCCAATTTCTTGTTGTTCTTGGTTTAAACCTATTAATGAATCATTTTTACATCCATCAAAAGGATTAGATCCCGGTAGGGTCTCCCAAACGGTCAGAAATTCCCACGGGTCTCAAAGGATTGCCCGACGCCGGGATTTCGACTCCGCTGATGTCATCACTTTAATTGCGCGCCGCCGCCCCGTTTTTGGCGTCGCCGCCGCCCCGTTTTTGGCGTCGCCGCCGCTTTTTATTTTCCGAAAATTAGCATCGACAGTCGCATTCATTCAGCGATTAATCTAGGCCTGCGTATTTACTGATACCTTTCAAATGGGAACATGGTCTTGGGCCATCCCGACGCGTTGGGCGCGCCTGGCGGGATTTTCCGATTCAAATAGCCTGTGGCACACGGTTTGACAAAGCTATTGTCGTTGCGCGTACGCTTGGAAATGCGCATTTGCTGAGAGCGCCCCTTTGATGCCGTTCCCGACGCATCCGGCGCGTATGGCGGGACTTTCTGGTTCAGGTGGCTTGTTGCACACGGTTTGACAAGCCATTGCCCTCACGAACGCTCGGAAACGTGTGTTTGTTGAGAACATTCCGCGACGACGTTTCTGACGCGCTCGGCGCGTATGGCAGGATTTTTTATGCTCCGCATCTTCGTATGTGTAGTATCGACGAGCCTCTACTCCCACGCAACTATCGTCGCGTCAGGAGATGCGCAACGCGTCGAGCACATATGGCGCAATTTTCTGATGTTCCCCAGCTCCGTGTTTGCAGCCTCGACAAGCCTATGGTTCATGCATAAGCATCGTTGACGACTTGGGCGTTCCTGCTGTCGCATCTCGTCACTCCTGCATTCACCCCTCAATGCAACTTCGCATTCAGCCGTACACTGTTTGATACACTGCTGTCAGCACGCGGTCATTGGGTATACGCTCATCGTTACCTATTGTTCACTCACACCATACAAGCGACAACGACGGCGTGTATTCATCGACAAGTCTACAAAAAATGGTACCTCGAAGTAAATAAGACATCACGAAAGATATAAGTATATAGAGCAACAAGATAACACGATGGTGAAAACATATATCTAATTGAGCACACTAAAGTCAGTGCCATACGGGTAGTCGGAATCAGACATGCCCTCGTCATCCGACTCTGAAATGCGCTGCTTGTGTGCCACAGCCATCGGCGACGATGGTGGGGACGAGTATGTCGGCATCGAAGACTCCAAGGGAGAAGGAGAGAAGGAGATCGAGACGGGGGATGAAAGCGGGGACGACAGTGCTTCGGATGGGGAAGATGTGTCCATGGCATTGGAGGACGACGCGGCGGCGGCAGACGGCGGGATGGCAATCTTCAGAGCGACAGGCTTCGCCTTCAGCCGGAGGGCGGAGGAGTGGGACGACGCCTTGATCGCATCCTGCTTGTCGCGACGAGTCGAAGTGGACATGGAAGCCTTCTTGCGAAATAGGGCGGCGCCGGGGGGAAGGTCCTTCTTGACGCGGGGTGGGGGGATCTCATTCTTCGAGCGAGGAAGCCTTGGAGGCTTGTCGGGGAAGGTATAGCCTGGGCCAATGTCGAGGAGGTCCAAGTCTTCGGCAGACAGTCCAACGCCTGTAGATTTGGGGTGTGCATCGGCGTCCACTGGCGGAGAGTATGGACGAGGGAGGGGGCGTGGCTGAGAGGCGTATATGTCGACTTGGTCCGGCGACAAGAGGCGATATTCCCCTTCGACAAAGACAGTCGATCGGCGGAGAATAGCCCATTCGACCAGCGGATAGAAGAACTGCTGTAATAAATGAGTATCGTATTTCGAAGATAAACTGTTGAAACACACCGTGAAGCGGGCAATGCGACGCGCCTCGGCGTCCTTCTCCGACTCCCATACGCGGCGCGCCATCACATATGTCATGTCGAGATGGAATTTGGTGTTCGTCTTGAACCTCTCAATGTCGTGCGCGCTGAGAAAATACTGCCCGGAAAAGTACGCCTGGCTGTATTCCATGGCCAGGTTGTGAAGAGGATGGTTTACGGGAACCTGGACCAGTGGTTAGGTACCCGACGGCGCGCTGGATATAGCCACTCACCCCAGTAGGACGAATCGGCCCGGTAATCGCGAAGTTCGGGGTGCCACTCGACATAGTGATGGGCGGGCAGGAGCGACGACGAGGAGATTTTTTTGCTGGTCGTTTATCTTGCTGGTAATTGACCAGGAAGCATGCGCGCGTCCATAACTGTACAGTTTAACAAAGCATTATTACCCACGGGAATTTCGGACTGGACTTACCAACCTAGATACCGGCGAAGCGCGCCAGAGCATCTTCTGACTTGATTTTACGACCGACAAAGTCCATTTAACAGCATGCTTATCTCTATGTACCAAGAGACTTGTCGAGAGAAATCCTTTGTTCAATATCCAAGCAGAAAGAAATTATTATAGTCTTTATTCTCAGCGTTGCACAGGAGCCACGCCATTGTGGTTGTCAGTGATAGTAGGAGCACTCAGCGTTAGTAGAACAAGTCGCAGTAACACCATGATTGTCAAGCGACAGCGCTTCGCATTTCATTTCCCCGCAACGGTTACTCAACATCTATTTAGCACGGGCAAAATCACTGGCTGTTTACGAGTCGCACTGGGCCACTGAGCATGAGAGATGATAATTATTATATTCCAACTTGCGAGTATCTACTTCATCTGTTTCTACCACTCGAACGCGCAGCTCTGTGCTGAGGTTGGTACCTCCGTGTGATGTCCGGCGTCCGCCGATGATTTGTAATCGATGATCTTCCTTCACGTCCCGGCTTCCTTCTTCCTCCCACCTGTGCTGACATCCAATCGCCGAGTCTCGAAGTATAAAAGCATCTTCGAAATGGGCTCATTACCTTACGCTTTGCTTCGCCATGTCCAACGCACCTCTGTCTCCCGTCCCGTTCCACTATGCCGTCTGCCTCAACACTGAAGGTCTCGACCTCCTCAACGGCGCGTACACCGTTGCTGAAGAGCCCGTGTACGTCTCCCTCCCCGCTATTATGCTATCACTGACTCTAGCACAGCAACCTTCCCGTCGAGTCCGGCGGCGCCACTCTCCCTGTCGTGTTCTATCTCCGGACTGCCGACGAAGCAGTCCAAGTCTATCGCGCTTCCACCCTCATCACCGTTGACGCCAGCCTCATATCTGAGTCGGTCGAAGATGTCGGCAAGCGCCAAGATGGTGTATCGGATATCCTGTCCAAGCTCGACTCCAGCAAGGGACTGAAGTTTTTCGAGACCCTGTATGGCAGCCTGCCAGCAGTTTTCGTGGTCCTCGACGGCCCGTATCGAGGCATTTTCCATGACCAGTGCGTGCTTCGCCTTTTCTTTTGACTTTCTTATTCAACCTCTCCAGGGAATGGGCTCGAATTGCTGTGCACCACAGCAGCGATGCACGGGTCGCGTATGCCATCAAGGGCGGGCGCACTGCTCTGCGTACCGCTATCAAGGTCTACACAAGCAACGGCATGTCGAATGGTCAACACGACTCCTCGGATCTGCTTGCTTGGTCCCATGAAGTTCCTCTTGGCCACGTTGGTGCTCTTCCTGCCCACTCCCAGCCCATGCCTCCTGGTGCTCTTACTACCCGAGGTGTCGTCATCCCTCCCGTCGCAGACGATGTCGCTCCTATTCGCGGAAACTTCCTCCGTGGACTTGCCGAGGCCTACCTCTATGTCTGGGACCTCGAGGGTGAGAAGAATGCACCCCTGCCGCCAACGATTCCCACCAAGCGTACCGCCGCAGAGCAGCCCACCGTGAACATTAAACGCGCCGCCCACCAGCAGCCCTCGACTCCGTTGGCACCTCAACAGATGTATGTCCTGCGCACGAAGACTTTCAAGAACGTCGCCATTCCGCAGCATGCCAAATCTGCCCGTCAGCAGCCTTCGACTCCGTCGCCGTCCCTCGTCAACAAGCAGGCTTCGACTCCGTTGCCTTCCCTCGTCAACCAGCAGGCTTCGACGCCGTCGCCGTCCCTCGTCAACCAGCAGGCTTCGACGCCGTCGCCGTCCCTCGTCAACAAGCAGGCATCGTCTTCGCCACTCTTCGGGCGCAACATGTCCGACGTCAAAGCCCAGCAGCCGCCCCAAGCTGTCAGCGACATTTTCCTCACGTCGCCCAAGCCCGAGGCAACGCCTGTGCCGCCGCCTGTCTCGTCGTGGGTGTTCCCGATGCAGACACCTGGGATGAGCAGGAAGATAATCAACCACTACTTCAGCGTCCTTCCCCTCCCCGATATGATTCTTTTGTACATTCATCAGCACTACAAGTGCGAAGAGCACCTTTTCATTGTTTCTTTCCTTCAGAAAGCCGTAGCGTACAACGATACTGTCGAGGAGGTCCATGCCAAGCACAAGGAGCTGCCGCCGTTTTTCACCCGCCACACGTTTGACTTGGCCGTTCGTGTTTACTTCATGGCTCTCGCCGATGCTCTGTAATGCTGTAGTGTAGTAATACTGTGTAAATCTTGTCGAGTATGATCTTTTGAAATGAATGTTGTTGTTGTTGTATGCACCCATAAATGTACGCCTCGCTCAAATGTCTGCACTTAGAGCTGAAGTCACCCTTGGCTTGTGGAACTTGTGTGGAACTTATGAACTTGCGAAATCGCGCATTATGCCCTCAAATCGGAACGTGTTCTGACTGAAATGAAATCGAGATTCGAACCGCAATGCTGGTCCCGCACAGACTCCTCTCTACCACTGCTTCGGTCCAGCACGAAACGCGTCCATTTTGGCCCTTCGTCTAAGGGGGCCCCCTTGGGCAAAAGCTCAGTTCTGAGGATCCTTTGACTTAGCAAAGAAATTTCGATTCTTGCACTTAGCCAAGAAATTCTGGCCTTCAATTCGAGTTGTATCTTCTTATGTAGCAAAATTTGGGAGAGGCCACTGGGCACTGCATAACGTACTAAATTCATAACTCGCCTGCAACTAACATACTCTTCATGTACCTAATGCCAATATCATATGCTCCTAATACGCCTTGTAGTCGTGCGCGCCATGAACGTACTTCCTGCGTTAACGCCATAGCGCGCGCCTCCCATGTGCCATCGTCGTCGCGGCTGAGTAAATTGTATGTGTCGAACGTGACTTCCATCGCACGAAAGTATGGCTCCATCACATGTAGGATGGTGTTGAGGGTGCTGCACAGACTCTCCAGCGTGCCAGCGGTGCCAGCGGTGAGCAATTCGAGGGTAGTGGAAAACCAGATGGCTACGTCGCCACCGAGAGAGGTAGAAATGACGCTATGAGTGTTCTTGAGAGTGCGATAGAGCACAGCAAGCTGGTGATTCGGCGGAACCGCGAACGTATTAGAGTCGTCGTGGTCCATCAACTCGCGCGGGGACAACACCGGCGCAGTCCATTTTATTGAGTTGGGAGGGCTATATGCTCATGCTCGAAGTTAGTTGAGAGGTATGGGTACACGATTGGAAACGCACCTCTTTTCCACCTTTCTTCTGCGACGCGACTCCACATGTGTCTGCTCATAGCGAGCTCTTTTCTCGCGAGCAGCTTCTTTGGCGTGTGCAATGGTCGGATGTTTGCGCGGGCGACCTTTCTTGCGGGTGAAGACCATGATAGGTGAGATCAAGAGCAACTTCCTCGGCCCGATATGTAAGGTCGGTCTCCCCGCTCGATAAGTCTTCTGAAGACGTTGCGTCGCGGGCCCATCGTGGAGTCCTCTAACCTGGATAGAAATTTTTGTTTGAATTTTCTTTTTTTTTGGATGTAGGAATCATGTTTTTTCATCTTTGGCACCAACATGGTGAACATGAAGACGCCAATCCCATAGCACTTGTTGTCCAAAGTTACGACCAAAAGTAGCGCCTCCGGGATCCGTTAAATATCCAAAAAACTTTGTCTGTGAGTGTACATAGCATGTATTCGAGGCGACGTATGTGGTCTAACTGAAATTTGCATTTATCTGACGCTTGCGAGGAATATTTCAGACATTTTCAAACGATTTATGGGAATCCGATCTGAGCGCAAGAACACCTTTCTGTTGACTTGTCGTGCATTCTCAGACTTCAACCACCACCACCACCTCAGGACTTAAGCACTGTACGTGCTATTGGCACATCCGCGTCGAAATGCTGTAGGTGATCGTGACCGTGTTTTATTATCTCCGCGGTTCTGTCATAGGTTGCTGACATGGCAAAAATTGCAGCACAGCCACGAATCCGTCTTTGCCTCCCACTGCGCCCGATCTCGAGCAACAACAAGAGCCTGAGCCAGCATCTGCTCCAGCTGGAGATGAGAATCGACCACCCGAAGGTGAAGTCCTGCCACCTGAAGACCCGCCCGAAGACGAAGCGCTGCCGCCCGGGGATGAAGTCCCACTACCAGGACAGGATGACTCAGAGGACGACGATGGCCAAGTTGAAAACCCTGGGGACAAGTGAGTGCTACAAACATTCATCCTCTCTTTTACTCAACGTCTATTTAGACAGTCACCAAAGCTGACGTTCAAGCGCGGCTGGGCTAAAGGACGCCGAACCACTTTCTTCGAGGACTACATGCCAGACTATGTATCTGCGCGGGCGCGCGGACCTCAGCAAGCTCGAGACTACGTTATCAACGTCACAAACGACTACTGTGCCCAATTTACTTGGTGGCTTGAGCCCCCCAAGGAGCCCACTGCCGAGGATCTCGCTATGACCGACAATGACCTCCCCCCCGGTGAGCTTGCCCTCAAAGATGCGAAACTCCAACGACTCCGCGTGGTACGTCAATTCTCTAGAAGCTTTTGCAGTAGGTATTAACTAATGCTAGGGCATACGGAATTTCCTCGAACGACTCAGTTCCACCGTTTCGCCTCTTGCAAAAATGTCGCCCTCACAGATCAAGAAGGACCCCGTCGGGTCCCTCCTCGCGAAGATTGGCAACGCCAAGTGGGGCATCACCCGCGCCCGTACCGCTTACCAACTATGGTCCAAGGCAGGCTTCGATTCTGTCCGTGAAGGCGTCGACAAGACGGTGGCTGCGGCGAAACTCGACGCAAAGACGGAACGCATCAGCGTCGCAGCAGGCAGAACCAAGGCAGCCTTCGATAGCCTGCCTGCTTCCGAGCGACGAGTCTGGGAGCTGAAAGCCGAAGCTGAGAAGAAGCTGAACCAAGAACGTCGCGACTCGGCTAAGCAGCATGGAGGAGTGATATCGCATACATGTCTTGACCCAGAAGCTACGCAAGAGTAAGTCATTGCTCATCTTTATTTCCAAGGTACTGAGCAAATCAAGGTTACTTGACGACCTAGTCAACAAGATCGACCCCCTCCTCCGAGGAATCAGCATGCTGACCGGTGGAAACACACATTTCTACTGGGCGGGACCTGAGCCTCGACGAGGCGGACAGATTAATGTTCTTTCGTGCGTCGCAGACTTCATCTACGTCGCACTTACTGACCGATCCTTAGTGTACATGCTGGCAACAACAAGTCAGCGATTCCCCGTAATTTCTCAGAGGCTGGCGGGGCTGAGGCTGCCGGACGTCGACGCGTGGCCGAGGCCACATTTGGTGATTTCGCACTACGATGCTATGGTGCGTTCTCAACTATATCCCTGCCGCAAGTGCTTAAACCACTCCAGATGCCCAGCAGCAAGCCAAGCGAACTCTTCCTGGTGTCCCTCCGTGCACCGCCCCTCCTTCTTTCCTCCGTTATCGCCCCGTAACTTGGGAGCTTGGTGGCCCGGTCCCTGTCAATGCATTGCAAGTCACGGAATCGTCAGACCCGCTGCCTGCTACCCTACCAGGCCCTTCCTCAAACTTTTCACCTCCACCTGTCCCATCCGCCGCTCCATCGAATCAAACGGGGCTCATCCAAATTGCTCCCAATACCTCCAAACGCAAGAAGACAACACCTGCTGTCGAGAAACCTCGCAAACGTCGTAGCCATCAGCGCGACAATGACTCTGACACGGAGAACGACGAGGAGCCTTGGAAGGCATTTAATTCCGATGGAAGTGGGGACGACGAGCCACCTAATAGGGCTCCTTACCAGCCCGGGACGCGTTCCAGCGGGCGGCTGTCCTCAGCTTCCAAGACCGTCAACAGCGTTGCATCACCGACCAATGCTATTGACGTCCCTCTTCCAACCTCGCCGGTGCCAATGGACATCGACCAGCCATTCACCGATCCGACAACTGACGAGGCTAGCAAGGATCTCGTCGAAGACATGGACACTGATGATCCCACCACCGCCGCACCGGTAGAGCCAGAGGTGGTGGCTCAGCCACAACATGTCGAAGATGCTCTGCCTGAAGAGTCGACCGTCACCCCGCCTGGCCAAACAGTGGCAGCTCCGCCAACAAGCATCGCTCCTCGAACTTCAGCAAGAACGGCAGGTCGCGCAAGTGCCAAGAGCGCCGCATCACAAGTTGCTACCAAGGCCGCGTCGAAAGTCGCGACTAAGCCAAAGGTGACAGGCTCGAAGGTCACTCTCCCTGCATATATTACGGACGTTCAACCCATGTTCGCCAGCGTCAATGCACCGCACTGGACAGCTCTCATCCAGAAGTTCATTGAGTTCGAGGGCAGTCGCAAGTTTGCTGAGGGACGACTACAGGTCGGACACCGACCGGAGGTGGTCACAAAATGGACGGCAGCGCGCCGCCCCCATTACGCCGATGGAGTCCTTCCGAAGACGATGCCAGCAACGTTCCAGCTCGTCGAAGATGCATTCTGGGTCTGGTGGCGGTTTCTCCAGCCCCAATGGCGGAACACTTGCTCCAGCAACCGCAAGGGCGACATCAGCAAGAATCCGCTCACAAGTCGTGACCGCCAGGGCGTCGAGGACACATGGGACCGCCTTGATGTCTCTGGTCCACTCGGATTCATGAACATCATTGCCTACTTGTGCATGTGGGGCAAAAAGGTCAAAAAGGAACAGGCGGGAGAGGATGGCTGGAACGACGCGATCCAGGACGTGGCCTGGGTTCTCGATAACATGACATCTGCTGGTCGTTGATAGCTCACGTATGTATTTTTCTTGCGAGTTTTCTTGTTCTCTGCTGTACGTCGCTACCTGTAATTTCTGTTATCTGTGCTGTGTGTATTCTTGCTAATTGAGTCTTATTTGCCGCGCCCTTGGTCCTCAAATCAACGACACGTTTGGGGTCTTTGTCTAAGGTCGGTATTGCGTCTGTTCAAAGGAACGGCGTTCGGTTGTCAAATGGCATTCGAAGGTGTAACCTACATTTTTGGAAGTCCACTAATAAAGTAAAGGCTGCCACAAAGTGTATTGAGTAGCTGACGGCTTAACTGCGCCAAGGATTCTCATTTAACCCAGGTCAGCATTCCCTTTCCCTCAGTCCACCACCATGAGCGACAATTTTGAATTCCCCGATCCCCCCATGCTCGACGTCGTTCTTAGCGACGCTCTCAAGACAGCCCTCGCCGAAGGCGCCAATCTGAACAGCTTCGCCCACTATGATCCGTTCTGCCGTCATCCTCCTACCTGCCGCGCTAGGCAAGACGCACACTATCCGCGCACTCCGCCGTCGTCGGTTGACCCGTCCGTGGCCTTTGGGACCAACAACGACGACAACCCTCCCCCGCTCGAGGGCGAAAGCACTTGGGTGCCACCTGTTGCTCAACTCGAACAGCCTCCCTGCCCTTGGATCTCGACATCTCACCCAGACAATGGCGAGAGTGTCGAGCGCATTTGGTCGTACATGCGAACGGCGCAACTTGGGAAAGAGAAGGAGATGGAGATTCACCAAGATAAGGATGGTGCGTACAGTCGATTTGAGCTCTCTCATTTGCTGATTATTTTTTGAAGCGGCCAAAGACGTCGAGGACGACCCACAGTCGGGATGGTCTCTCTTTACTCAGCCTCAGTACGTCTGCCTTATCGTTATCCTTAGCACATCTAACGGTTTTAGCAGGGCTTCGTGTATGACGGCGGTTATGATGCCATTCAAGGCGGCATTTGCTCGCGTATCCGGCCTGTTTGAACGAGACGCTGCGCAGAATAATTACACCTTCATTTACCCCATCAAGATTTTTCTGGGCAGCGAGTTCGACAGCGTTGAGAACATGTAGACAGAGGTGATATCGAAGTATTGTATAAACATGTATATATCTTGAGGTTTGGGATGAAATACTGTTTTGTGTGCTTGTGCTATGTACCGAGTGGAATGAGAACACTAGCGAGTCAAGCACCTTGGAGGGCGCGCGGCTCGCCACATATGAAATGATGAATGTTGAAACGTTGACACGGCATAACCTGCCGGACGTGTTTGACGCGTGACATCGGGTTCTGTTTAGATTTACTCTTTTCACTTATGACTGGCAAACACGGCACGAAAAGACGACTTTGGCGGTCTGACGATGATTACTTCGATGCGCAGAGTGTACAAGCGCGAAGTATTGGGATATCCAGTGACGGGCGACGTATAAAGACAACCGTGAACAGGATTTGCGCGCGTGTTGAGGACTCTGCACGCACCGACTGGCAGCATTGCTTCCAGCCCTCAATAGCAGATCAACAGTACCTCCCACAGGGAAGAAAACGATATGTCAACTCCGTGTGTATGCAGTCGCGCCTCTGCTCGAAAACTTTCTGACGCGTTATGTAGGATCACAACATCCGGACGTGGGTATCAGACGGGAGACCTCAGGAGTATCTTGAGCAACTCATGTACCGCGAGGGAAGGCGCGGTCTGAACGCAACATGCACAAGATGTCCACCTGGCCGACTTGGAGACGCGGTTTATCGCTGCAGGGACTGTTTTCACTCCGGTGTTTACTGCAGAGATTGCTTTCGAGATGCACACTCAAACCTGCCGTGCCATCGCGGCGAGGTGCGTGTTGTGCACATTCTTCTGAACGTCCGCTTATACCCTTCCAGTTTTTCAATGGCTCCTTCTTCGAACGTGTACTTCCCGCCGACCTCGGCGTCCAGCTTTGCGTCGGACACGACGATGGAACACGCTGCTCTGTC
The DNA here is from genome assembly GCA_000934385.1 of Cylindrobasidium torrendii FP15055 ss-10. Lineage (NCBI taxonomy): Eukaryota > Fungi > Basidiomycota > Agaricomycetes > Agaricales > Physalacriaceae > Cylindrobasidium > Cylindrobasidium torrendii. The sequence continues at coordinate 39,457 of KN880623.1, forward strand.
GGCTCTGTTCAACCCCATTTCACCATTCTTGACACCACCGGGATCTATGTGCTTGATATCCTTTTCTGCAGGTGCGAGAAATCGCAGCCTGAGCGAACACAACTGCTTCGCGCGGGACTCTTCCCATCTACGTCGCGCCGTCCACGTACGGCGGCGACATTCACCCTTCTTGAGGAGCACGACCACTTGGCCAGCCACGGAAAAATGTCTCCCTATGAACATTATAACGCTCTCCAGCAAATGACCGATGCATGGGGCATCAGCATTCCAAAGGTGTGTAGAATCCATAATGTGGTTCAAATGTGTACTCAACTTGATTTCAGTCGAAGTATAAGCCTTGGTTGCGTATCACGAGAAAGCATGGTTACATGTTACTTATGAAGCGTGCTGGGCGCGGGTGCGAGGAAAACGGTGTTGCGACGACATCTGGTGGGCAGCTCGCTATTCTGTGCCCTGCTTGCCCACGAGAAGGCGTGAACATCCCTCCGAACTGGCAGACGCTCCCACCAGCAGAAAGGTTCGCACTTTGTCCACCAGTTCGCCAGCACAAATACTCATTATTATCCAGACAGCGTTACATGCTCATCCTTATGATGGATGCGAATTTTCGCTTGTCAAATATACGACGATCCAGCACCCTCGATCCCGGATTAGGAACTGGGCTGGCTTACTTGGTCGAAAGTTCGGCATACCAAGAGCATTATTCCAAGTACAAGGCTCAGACTGACGTGAGCGCGCTATCATTTGGAGAAAGATAGTCAGCTCACGCTAGTACCAGATCAGCACCTGCAGTGGCTTCAAAACACTGGAGATGGCAGAGAAGAAGGACGCTACGGGCTTACGCTCAACGGGATTGTGTATGTGTGCCTGCGCGCGACATGAAATGATTCGACCTCAAGGAGTTGGCGACCTACAGAAAGGGGAACGGTACGCAGATCTTTTGACGCCCGATAGAGTACTTAGCGATTCCCTCCAGCTATTGTAACATGGACTACATTGCCATGTCCGCAGCGCTTCGCGTCAAGCTGGACCGCTTCTACTCCTACGATGTCGCCTGCCAATGGTGCATCAATCTGACGGATCGCCTTAAAGACATACCCACACATCTCCGCCCCTTACCAGGTGTGAAACTCAGCTACGGAGTGCCCAAATGCCACGCCAAAGGGCATATCCTGGCCTGCCAGTGTTGCTTTTCGATGGGGCTTCAACTTGGAGTGGGGAACACCGACGGCGAAGGTATCGAGCGCGTCTGGGCCGGTATCAATCATTCGGCGGCATCAACCAAAGAGTCGCTCCCGGGGCATCGACATGATGCTCTCGACCGGCGCATGGCGACGCATAACTGGGAGAAGCTCACTCGTTTGGGTACGTGTAGCCTCATTTCTCAGTCTATAGTCCTCGATTAAGGGAATGTATAGGCAAACGTCTGCATGGTAGCTTGACAAAAGCAATTTCCTGCTACGAGGCTCAGCTCGCCGACTTCGAAGACTTCAGTGTCAAGATCAGCAACTCGCAGCTCGACAAGTGGGAAAAGTCAGCCTCGGACTGGGAGCAGGGACTGACTGGGGATCGGAAATCAACAACTCCCTACTGGCGCGAGCGCGAATGTAGGTTTTTCGAATGAATTTGGTACAACCAGACCGCTGATGATCAAGCAGATGTTCGCGAGAAGGAGCTGATCAATGCGCTCAATGAAGAGGATCGCAAGTCTGGAAACGAGGCCATTCACGACATTAATGTCGTTGGATTTCTGGCTATCGGCCTCAAAATCGAGAATAATCAGTATGTTGCTCGTTTCCAGATTTAATCAAGCTAACGAGTTCTTCAGGCGTGATATTGTCAACCTGTTGACCTGCGAAGACAAAGACGCCAGTCACATCGTCGACGAGATTCAGAACAAACGTCTCACGATGAAGCGGATGTTACAGGAGTTCCGGTCGGTACAACAAACATACATGCCCTTCTTAGCAACACTTCTGGCGGCTCGCGCGGGCGAAAGGGAGGGCGACATCGAAACCGAACGGCTCTACTTACCATCTGCATTACCAGCACGCCTCCGCGACCGCTGCTTGGACGCCGCCGCTGCCAAAGAGGATCGAATGCGAGAGACTCAGTGCTTTACCGCGCTTGAGGAGATTCGTGCCGTTCAGCGTGCAGTATCACAAGTGAGGACCTTCAAGACGCGAAACGTCCGAGGCACGAAGAGGTCGGGACGGTCGTTTGACCTTATCAAGAGGCTAAGTCTTAAAGGCAAGGCCGCTGCTGGAAAGTATCGTGCGGCGCATGGTGCTTTGACGAACCTGCGCGGACAAGGGGAATGGATGTTGTTATTGCGACAGCTGGATGATAAAGACATACGAGGACTGTCCAGCGAGGTCTTTGCAGACGAGCTGTCCGGCATCGATTACGAGGACGCGCCTGCGTCGGCTGGCGAAAAGCGGAAACGCCTTGGAACTGGCAAGGGAATGAAGCCAGCCGATGTTCTGCTCGGCGGCAACAATTTCCTGATGTCGTGGATATGGATGGTTGACGGAGCGTTGGAGACTTCCGGCGAGGATGAACTAAACGGGGTCATTCGAGTTGAATGGCTCAAATGCCGTGCACGAGTCGCGCGCGCATCCGAGGAGATGGAGCTGTTGCGGGATGAACGAGCTCGGACATTGGCTTCGCTTGAGTACGAGGCAAAGGAGTGGGACCAACGGATGAGTGGATGGAGTGGTATCGACCCAGCGCTGGCTGATGGCATCGCCGCCTATAGTGCCAAGCAAGCTTACGGCCGACGGCGTTTAGCTGACCATTTCAAGGCTATGTGGATGGTCGACGCACCTGCGAAAGCTGCCCGCGTGCTGGATCGTATCGACGTGGAGGAGCCTGACTTGACCGACGACGAGAACGAGGAGGAGGCTGCACCCGCATCTGCATTACAAGGGCCTTTGCCAGGGCTTCGTGAGCAGCTTACAGACAGCACCGCCCATGTACAGTACACATTACTCACTCCACAGACATTCAATAGCAGTTAGTTAGCCATGTACACCTGACTTGCAGCAATGGCAGCGAAATTTGGACTTGTACTACCCGATTAGGTCAATACTTTGCCAAAAATTAGTTTTCATTGATTGCCCCTGTGAAATATACTTAAGTGCAAATTGAATATACTGATATTTAGACCTTGAAGCACATATTGGCCCATAGATCTCTCCCAAGAGGGGGTGCCCCGGTCCAGTGATGATATCCTCTGAAACAGGGTCAAATCAAGTGAGTACAAACAGTCCGATCTGGAAACTCGTGTGTGTGAATAACCACTGGAGGAGGGTCAACGCCTGCAGCAAGCCTTGGTGTTTGTCGACAGGACCCAACGCAGAAGGTCTTCCACGCATGACGAGTCTGTAACCAGGCACAGTCTGTCCAGTTTGTCCAGCTCGTTTAGAGAGAATGGCGGGGCGAAGGAGTCTACCAAGCAACAAGTATCAGTCAGCTATGCTACTGCAGGAATGCGACGAAGTCACCTAGACTCTCGTAGGTCAAATCTCTGATCAGTGGAGCGTATTGCTTGACCAGTTTGGGTGGTATGAAAGACGTCCTGGAAAGGTGCAGTTCGAGGACGTTGACTACCCATGGACCTAGCAAAGACAGCATGCGCTGGCTAGAGATGACACCGGGCGTCAACCTCCGTAGCACCACGGAAGCAGGATAGACTGGAATGACGGGTGTGTGAGGCTGCATATACACGGTCGGTATCAGCGTGATGTTGTCCAACCTCAAGCACCCGCCGGGGCGCAGACTTCCCAACAGGGTATTGACCCCTTGCGTGGTGACAGCACAGTTGACGAACTCGATGGCCTCAAGACCCACACCGCATTGCATGTCACGGATACAGCTGTATGACACTTTGCTCTCGACAAAGACGAGGTTAATAACGCCAGGCGTTACTCTACTCATCATGCTGTGAAAGCACTCGAGCAGGTCCTTGGGCCATGTGAAGTGTCCAAGGTTTTGAAGAACGACCGTTTGGATGTATTCCGTGTACCTCTGCGCTCCGAAAACGCATTGCGGTTGTAACATGCACGATTGGATCCCTTGAGGGCACAAGTCGATTGTCAAGAGCGCATATATGTGGGGTAGGAGCTTCTTTCTCCAGTGCGTGGACACCAATGTAAGCCGACGCAGTTGCTGTAAGTGCACCGATTGACGCAGCGCTACGCTTGACTCTGAGCAGGATGGACGGCATGGGGCCGATATCCAACGTGTTGACCCATATAAGTCGTTGACCGCGGCGCCCTCGATGATCAGGTCGATGAGTTCGTTGGGAAAGTTGCGAAAGGCCGTACAGGGCTCTGGCGAGCGCACTTTGGGACGCAAAGCGATGAGTTGCGCCATACTTTCCTGGTATGCCATGTCAAGGAGATAGCTGAAGCCGCGCGCTTGCGAAGGATGGTGACGGCAAGACATGAAGAGGAGCCTTTTCATAGACCATATAAAACAGAAAGTAGGGGCTTTTACTTCTGGCCGTGCACACACACTACCAAATACAGCAGCTCACGTGTAGGTTGTCTCAAACGCACGCTCACGAAGTACATTATCTTGACTCCCCCGAGATGCATGCCGTACTTTCAAAGTGTGCGCCCAATGATTAGGTTTTATTCTCATCTGATTCATCGGACTACTTCCTGTCTATCAGCACACGCCATGCAGCTGCTCTGTCCATGTTCCCATTGCCTTCCCGAAACATGAGTAAAACCCTGGATGGTATGTTCCGTTCGAATCAGCGTAGCACCCACTCCGCTGCTTCTCCATTCTTCTTCTGCAGATTCAATCCTTTCCAGGCCATCGGCATCAACAGATGCGCAGCCACTGCCCTCATCGAAATCCAAGGCGATACCGGCCGACCGACACAAGCATACGCTGAATGTGAATAGACGAGGCTCCATGTTACCGTGACGGATCACCTCCATCCACAGCAACTGTACGCGCTCGACATCCCAGCACTCCGGATGCACTTCTATACGCAGGTGTTTTAGACCGGCTGGAAGTCCGCCTGCAAAGATCGCTTTTACTCCCTCTAAGTCATCCGAACCTAAAACCAGCCACAGGCGCGTGAGCGAGGTTATGGAGCGCAGGTTCAAGTCTGTCCATTCGAACGGCGTTGTATGTTCTTCGTGGTTGAAGCAGCAGGTGGATGCTATCAGTAGGTGCGAAAGTTGTGGACTGATAATGGAGGAAAGACGATTGCACGCAAGGGGGTTGCCCAACGACAAATTGGGATCTACGAGAGTGAGGCACTTGACGTTGCACAACAAGCGAGAGGCCACGCGCCCCAGACCTCCATTGCGCGCCCCGACGCAAAAATCAACGAAAGGTTCGATCCAAAGTGTCCTGGCACTAAGCCCCCGCACTAAAGAATCGTTAGCGCATCTACGCGGAATGCTTGTATAAATTGACGCACCTGTTGCCCTAATCGTGTTGCCATGGGCAGGCCATGCCGCGTCGCAAAAGTAAAGAACATCCCACTCCTTGTGCATCAGGCCCAAGATAACGCTAAGAGGTAGCGCGCTGTCGATGAAGTATGCGCTCTGGAATGAATGTATGAAGGTAGGATTGAAGGATAACACGTCAGGTTGCGTACAACGCAACAAGGTGATGCGGCACAGGCGATTTTGCCGCAGGACCGAATGGATAGCAGTCGTCGCCCGCCGAAAGTCACTTTCGCTGACGCCTGTAATGCCGCAAAACGTCACGTCTTCTGTACGCGCAAGCAAGGCAGGATGATTGAGAAAGGCCTCCGCCGTGTCCATAATGTCCACCGGCCTGACCACAAGATGTCGAAAGACGGCCGGCCCACACACGAAGCGCCACGACCTGCAAACGCAGGAGACCGATTTCCCGTCTTCGACGTAGTCGCAGAGGATTAGACCTAGTATTTCGTGAGGGAGACCCAACATCTGCTCGGCGTCGCAGACAGTGGTGGTCTAATGCGAGTCAAAGTGGCACGTTTTAAGCATGGGTCATGACATCCATTCACCAAACAATGCCACAGCCATGACACACCCCCATGTCGGCCACGCGCTTGGTAGTCCCACGCAGGTCCCACGATAGATATCATGCGCTCATGCTATATTGCTAACAATGTTCCCATATTCACCTCGTATATTTACACCACGATCCATGAATCTTCACAGTAGCTTGCAAACATATATCGCTTTGTAACCTATCGCATCTGGAAACAGCTTTGTATCCCAAGTTCATATAGACTATCCTATGTCACACAATGCGGCCTAAGTTGCTACAGGTCATTTCAGGTTTGAAACCTCAGGTACAAGTCCCAAAGTCACTTGAGCCTAGGGTGACCTAGGGTCACCCTAGGTTGACTTTAGTTCCTTTGAAGCAACTTAGAGAGTCTTAGACTAACCCAGTCCAAGCTATGCTCACCCAACACCACAACATTAACCTCAGGTCATTCTTTATTTCATACACAACCTAAGGACCTATACTTAGCTTAGATGCTAATTAGACTGATCTTAGTTACTTAAAGTTCACAGAAATAAGATGTTAAAGACAACAGATTATATTGAGGCAGGCTACTACTAAGACATAACAACTACATATAACTAGTAA
>KN880624.1:0-45722 GCA_000934385.1 Cylindrobasidium torrendii FP15055 ss-10
GCGTAAAGGGATTAAAGTGCATCGTGTGAAGCAATCTCCTCGACGATAGTTTGTACTTAGTACTTAAAATTGGACGTCGGCGGTCACCTAGTGATTTAGCCTTTCGACAGTCGACCCCCTTGGCGATTTGTCTTCGCGTTGAGCGTACTCGAAAGAGGGCTCCGCACCAGTTCGAACGACCTTAGAAGAAATTCTATTGAAACAATCCAAAAAGCCTTAAATACCCCACGAACTTAGTGTTTGGTGTGTGTGTGTGTGTTGGTAGACCATTTGCCTTCGCCCCATATATCAGCGCATCAACGCGGGCACGGTGTCGTCGTCAAGGTCGAGGTCGTCAGGTCCAGCTTGGCACTTGGGACATGAACCGTACTTGCTGCATGTCACAAGACATTGTTCCGGATAATCCGCGACATACGCTGCAAGAATGGGATGCACCGTTGTGACGAGTCCGCTGCCACTGACCATCTCAACACCGTTCTTGCCGGCCTCAACGATAGGTTTGAACAACTCCGTCATGGCGGCGTGGAAGAGGCGTTGATACCGCGAGGACAGCGCGTTCTTGGTGAGACCAGACCGTGCAATTTTCTCGACGGGGAGGTATGCGAGAAGGATGCACGCCTGTTCGGATGGTTTGCGACGAAGCGCACTGGGGATATTACCCAGTGTCAAGTACACTGGATATGCCTGGCGACTTCCCGAAAACTGGGTAAGTTGTGTTTTGTCGGTGGAAATGATAAGGGCGCCGAGGGTGTGGCCTTCAGGTAGCAGGTCCTGGTTACTGGTTAGCTATTGAATGTGGTGTATATCAGAACAATGTACTTGAATTTTCCACCACCACTCAGCGGTCCACATCTCGTTGACGATACGATTGGTCTTATCACGGTCGGTGAAAATGCGTGACGGCTTGTATACAATCCGGTCTGCTAGCCTGGTGTCGCCCCAGAGTGCTCTAACAGCCTCGAGGATGTCACGATGTCGAAGAGTAAAGGGTTCGTCTTCACGGTCGGGAAAAGTGAGATGCTTGACATGCCACTTGCCAGCACGGAGAGGTATACTGTTCAGTTGTCGATGAAGACCGGCGGTATTGGCATATGAGACACCGAGCTTCTCTCGCACCTAAGAACATCGTTAGGGTATAAATGATATAGGGAATTGGGAACGCACTCCTTCGATGTTCAACAGTCGGTTGAACGACGAATGACCTATCCCATCCTGCACCATCCACCTCGCTATCTCCCAATCAAGCTTGGAGGCAAAGGGCGCGTACAGATCGTGACCATCTGTGCTGCCAGTACCATCCATCGTCGTGTCTTCACCAGTGGGAGCATTGCCAAACAACGCTTGCCATCGCGCACGCACCCCTCCTTCTATCTGAACAGTTAATCCCGCCGTGGGATGTTCGTCGACAAATAAGCCATTGCCGTCATCGTCTTCGTCGTCGTCATCCAAGACTCGAGGCCGTGCACCAATCCTCTGCGTGAGGCGATTGCGTAGGGTAGAGGGACCTGGTCCAGCTTGCCCCAGTTGTGCAGAGTTATCGGTTACTTCGAACCAGTCGGTACCGGTTTGGAGTTCAAGTAGCTCCCGCCGATAGTCCAAGGTCTGAGCGGGAGGTTGGTCGTCTTCGTAGTCACTATCCGCCGCGGCATCGGGGATATTCCGACTCCCACCCAGCCAGTCGTCCTCATCGGGGACATCCTCGATGGTGGTCTTCGTGGACGAAGACTGGTGGGAGCCACTGGCTTGAGGATGGGCATCGAAGTCGAAGTCGTTTGCTTGAGGGCTGGCGACTGGATTGAAATCCTGGTCATCCTCGTCGTCTTGCCACACCTCTGCTTCCAAATCGCGCGCGCTGCCAGCAATGATTCTGGCCTTCAGCTGCTGCCCGGCAAACGCAGATTTCGAGTGGTCGAACCATTGCTTGCACTCCTTCTTCTGGGCGACGTGGCGTTGGACAGCGGTCTCGTTCCCGAAGGCTTGATGACAGAGAGGGTTGGGGCAGAATGAGGGAGCCATTGTGATAGATGCTGGAGCCGTGAACGCAAGGGAGAGAGTGTAGCAAAAAGGGTACGAGAGGGACTATATCGAGTCAGGAAAGAATGGAGTGTTCAAGAGAACGGACGTACTCTTCCAGTAATAGAACGATGTGTGCTGTGCGTGTGCACACACAAGAAGCGAAATGAAAACGAGTAGAAAACGAAAACATGAAAACGAAGGAAACGCAGCAGTTGGAGCGTGAAGGGTGGGTTCAGCGTGGATAGTAGAATCAGGGGACACGCAGCAATTGGAGCATGTCAGAATCGTATCAGACCGAGCAGCACTTGGAGCACGATGTGTACGCGGGCTAGCACGCAGAAGGAGGGCAATATCTACGCGACGGGCAATTTTCGCGGGTTGGAGACCAGCCCTGCAGGTCACAAAAACATGCAGGGTGCACGGGGACAGACCCTTGCGTGCAGTCACCAAGGCCCTGGAGCATATCCGAGGGGGCCGCTGGTGGGTCCAGAGTCGTAGTCGATGTTGCGCATGTTGGCGTCGTCGTCGTTGGCGGCAGGTGTCTTCCGTGACGTGACAAGTCACACTTGCCTAGAACTAGCCAGTTGTCCGTTGAGATCGAAGGACATAGATGCCGGGCCCAGAGTGAGATTTCTCAACTCTGAAGCACGACCATCACGTCGCCGCGGTCGCGTCAACTATCCAGCCCACCCACCGGATTCCCTCCCCTCCTTCCCACCATCAAATAGTCTGGGCACTTTTGTGGTCCCCAGGTTACGCTGAGCTTGCTTTTGTTGCTTGGCTCAGTGCGCATTTTGAACACCTTTGTGGTCGTCAATTTGCTTTGTGGTGATACTCTATCGTCTTTAGACATTCGAGGGTCAAGATATCCCTGTCCTTTGTCCGCATACGCGTCAAATCTCCACATCAAACTGTGTCCTCCGCGTGTTCTCCAGTCTGTGCTTTCCAAACGTTTTCCGGCCTGTGCTTTTCTGTCCTTCGCGCGTTGCTCGATTATCCCGCAAGTTTCTACATATTTTTGGCGCATCTCCCCCTAATTTTACCCAGTTCGTTGCACCCGTTTCTATTATAGCAAAGTCTAATTCATTTCTAGTGTCTTCCTCTACAATACCAGCTCCGTTTGTCTCCTCCGAAATCCCACACTGGCCCGGCCTTCCCGCCAACGAAATCCATGGTGTACTTGGTGCCGTCTTTGGCAACTACGCTGTTGCTACTCCCAATGCCCGCATTATGGTCATTCCCATCGTCGGTGGGGAGCGCTCTCTTATCTTGCGCAAGGACTTTCGCTTTGGGACCGACGACCCTATCTGCCATCCCCAGTTGTATCACAGGGGAAATCGTAATCTGGCCTGTATGATGGCGCCGAGTGTCGAGATGGATGTGAACCACTGCTTTCGTCCGTGGCAGGACAGCTGGTGGACTGAGTGTCCTGGTTTGGGCGGCATTGGTCGTATGGACCCGGACATGCGTCGCACGCTCAGCCAGCAGTCGAAGGCGTACTATGACAAGGCCATCAAACAGCACTGCGAAGACATCCGCATGGGTCGCTACCCTCATATCAAACGTGTTGACGAATTCGATACTCAGAAGCTCAAGGACGACATCTTCCTCCTCAAGAAGTACTGGGCTTTTTGCGGCAAACCCGGCACGCTTCAAGATGTCAAGCTTCGTTTCGTGAACGCTCAGCGGCAAGAACTCAATATCAGGTCTCGCGTTGACGACCAGCTCATCTACGCTCCTCTCTTGACTCCCACGAACAGCACTCCGCGCCTCTGTGACCACCGGCGCATGGGGGCAGTGACAACAAACTTTGGCATTGCGTGCATGCTACACACGGCTGGACTACCTGTCTGGTACGTTTACCAGGCCAAATACGTCGACCGCACCAAGTTTCGTAGGTTCATGTCGGACGATGAGGTCGAGCGCATCAACGGCTGCATCGAGATACCACCATTTGTCAACCAGATGGGAGAGTGTCGGCGCGTTCCGTATCTCGACTGGCTCACGGGTGGTCAAGATTTCATCACCAGGACGGCTGTCGACAACGCGGTGGTGCTCTACAAAGGTCCTCCGCATCTCCCAGAGCGCTACAGCGCAATGAGTTCTCTCCTGGGTCGATTCACGTGTGGATGGAAGGAGGAGCCTATTCAGCCTGGCTTTGGATCACCATCGCACCATGTAGAGCACGACTTTTCTCTACCCGAATCCGAACCTCCCGCTATGCCTGACCAGCCGGAGTACGACTTTGATTTTTCGTATGCTGCCTCTGCCTCTCCTCCTCGCAACGTCGAGGTCGAAGACCACGCTCCGCCGCCTCCAATGTCATCTTCATCTCTGCCACCACCGGCAGAACCTGTACCATCGTCTTCGTCTCTCTCATTGTTGGGAAACTCTGCTTCGTCTTCAAGTGAGTTTATCTATGGCATTATCTATCTCGTTCTAATTCTATTGTAGATCTCAAGCGTCGTCTTCCAGACTCCAACACGTCGCTCTCGGCTCCGCATTGTTCTACGAAGAAGCCTCGCATCGGGAAGAACAAAAGTAACTCGGGTACGACCATCCGTACAAACCAGCCTGCAGCGCGTTCACGGTGGGATACTGTCGATGCCCCGTTTATGCCTACCCCCGTTTCTGGCTGGTACCGCATGATGCAAGCGCTGGGCAAGAAAACCAACCTCAATCCGCGCGATACTCCCACATTCCGTGGTGTCAAGGTTGTTCATAGCTGGTCGGTTCTGCCTGATGCAGCTATGCTTGCCAACATCAAGAATCCGGAGACGCGCGCTCGTTATCTGCTCACATTCTGTCGACTCCTACCTCTTCTCGAGTTCAATGTTGAGATGCTGGATGATCCGTCCGTCAGCCCGGAGAAGTTCTTCATCCACCAGAAGAAGTGGAGGGTAATGTTGGGTTTGGGGAAGGACGGCAAAGACAACTCGCACGCTGCAACTGTTCGTGCCCAAATCGAAGATCAACTTGCAGCGTTACTTGTGGAAGCTGACAACGTTCGTCTCATTGTTTTTACTATTCATCGTCGTGCTAATTATTTCTTTAACTAGGCACCTCGAGTTGACCTTCGCAAGATCAATGCGCAACCCGCTCGCTGGATGGGTGAGGAACTGGCCCCGGCGAATTCCTCTGAAATGCCGCACCCTTCGACATCAACAACGCGCGAAATCCTCAAGTTTATTTGCGAGGTCAACTTCCGTGTCGAGTTGCTCACACTCGACTACTTCTTGTTTGATTTTTCGGCACCTGGCACCACTCCTCCCACGCCTGTAGAGCGCCGACAAGAAGTTTTCCAGCTGATTTCCTACTTTTCGGCATCGGCTCTCCCGGAATGGATCAACGATGGGGATGGGTTCGCGTCGGATGACATGAGGGAGCGCTTTGATGCGCTCTGTGGGTTATCCACGGTCATGGAGCAGTGGACACTCCACCCTTTGTGCTGTTTGAGGCCAGGGTCGCTTGTTTTGGTGCAGCGTGCGCAGTGCCAAGCCTTGCTGGAGAAGGACCAGCTGAATGATGGGAAGGTCAACAGTTTCGAGGAGTTAGTAGCAGAGCACTACATCTCCTCATATGCCCTCATCTTTGCTCGTCCTCCCACAGTTCCCCATCATTCGCGTGGTAGTGAGCCGTAGACTTGCCTGGACTTTTTCGGACATAGCTAGCGTACATGGTTGTTGTTTTTTGTATTTCATACTTCTATACTGTGCTTATCGTATCGTACGCCTATTTCGTCGTATGCATTCCTCGCCCCGCTCCTTGTTTGTGTGACGTGTGACCCAAATCGGCCAGCACATCGGAATCGGCCGGCACTCCTTTTCTGGGGGCTGAGCTTCGATCATTTTCCTCACTCCAACCACGACGACGCAACATGGTGTGACGGATGACACGACGACCTAGCATGGTGCGACGGACGACACGACTCCCTCATGCATGCTCGGAGGATGTTTGCTCTGCGCAAGCCTCTCGGGCATTGCACTGTACAGCTATGTGCTCATACAGTGCGTGCTGCTGGCCTCTTTGTGAGATCCAGCAGCAGCATGTTGTGGAAACTCAATGACATTATATGGGCGCTGTCCTCAAACTTCCGTCATCTTGTCTCCTCGCTAAGTATCCTGAACACACTCGGATGGTGAGTTTTTTTTTACGTGGCACTGTAGCCCGTCTGATTTAAGGTGCAAGTGTAGTGACAGCTTCGAGTGCTCGCACTTTGCTCTTCTTCGATTATGCCTCCTCGTGCAAAGACAACCAAGGCCCCTCGGCCCCCATCTCGCCAGCAACCCGCTCGTTCTACATCTGCTAAGGGCAAGGAGACGGCAGCTACTGCTTCGCAGAAGCCTGTGCCTCGTAAGGCTAAGGGTATGTCGATTCTATTTCCTACTTTCTTGATTCTTTGCTCATGACAGTACGCAGAAGCGGCCGAAAGGAAGCGTAGAGAGGAGGAAGAAGCTGCAGGTATGTGATGCGCTTGCTGGTCTGGTATCGTCGCTGACCACTTTCGCAGAGTCTCGACGTCTTGCTGCGGAAATCCAGGAAGAGGAGGAGGAGGAGGAGGAGGAGGAGGAAGAAGAAGATGAGCAGGAGGAGGGAGCAGAACCAGCTCGCCGCCGTCGATACGACTCGGACTCGGACTTGGCTGAGAATCAGGGTGACGACGACGATGACCAGGACGGAGAACAGGCCAACGCCGACGGCAGCTGGGGTACTCTTGAGGACCTTGGGGTTGAGAAGCCAGTCACTGTCAACGGCAACGCAGCAAAGGCCAACGTGTCTCGTGGGCGCGCTCGCCCCCCACCTCCAAGTTCGTCTCCAGCTCCAAGTGACCATGATGCAGACCCTTATGAGGAGATTGTGAGTTCGTCTTTGAGATGGTGTATTAAGCCGTTGAAATACTGATACCTTGCAGGATGTTGTCCATTTCTCTCCGCCGAAGAAGGCTGTCAAGCGTACTCAGTCCCAGCGTAGCCCCCAGCAGGCCAAGAACACCAAGAAGGTCAAGCATGCCCGCACACCCTCGAAACCTACTTCCGATGACGATGTCTCTATCGTCGAATCTGCGCCTGCAAAGGGCGGGTCTCGTTCTCGCAAACACAAGAAGAATGGCGCTCCTCGTCGTCGCAGGGTGGGGTCCACCAAGATCACATCGGATTTCTTCACGAACCAGGAGAACGCCCTCATCGATGGTGCCAAGCAGGCCTTCCGCGCGTCCTGCCTTCTCGACAATGCGTTTCCTGAGATCACCGACCGCGTCGCATACTATATTCCTATCCTCGAGGCATACGTTGATTCAAGCTATGCGCGCGGCGACTTGCGCAAGGTGTTGGACAAGGTTCTCGCTGACCCCGACAAATCATTGATTGCAGACATTTGCGAAATGGTGCGTCTTTTTGCTCTACTTACAATGCCTGGTCAGCTCTGATATCTTGCTTAGGGCGAGTATGCTGTTGGTGAAGGGCGTGCCAAGTTCCTCGACACCTGCCGCAACAGGGTCGACGAGATCACGCAGCCGGACGGTGCTTTCGACAGCGAGGACTGCGAGAAGTACGTCGCGTTCCACAAGCGGACTTTCGCGTTCCACTACGGCGAGTACAACACGAAGACGGAGTACATTAACACAAAGACACCCTTCAAGGCACCGTGGCTCTCCCAGTTCCTCCGCCACTACATCTACGAGAACAACTCCGGCCTTGATGGGTACTGCGTCTTTCGCATCGAGGAGATGGGAGGACCGACGATGGAGATGTTAGCATTGTTTGTTCTCAGTGTACGTCCTCCGAGTCAGTTCTTTGATCTTCGTTTGCTAATAGTTATGCAGCGATATCACTCCATTGCCGAGTGGCAGACTGGTGCAATCACGCATCATGTATTCAGCAGTTCGCCCAAGTCGGAGAATGCCACGACCTACATCAATATCCTGGCCGAGATGAACAAGATCGAGGTCAAGGTCCCAGGCTGGTGGGCACATACGTCTAAGACCATGTACAGGAGTGCGGCGTACGTTCATTATCATCTCAACATCACTTTGCTCACTTTTTGTGTAGGAAGCAGTGCAATAAGGAGTGGCGTCTCAAGGAGTTGGAGGGATCAAAGAAGGTTGGTAAGAATGTTGACTACGACGGGATGCGCGAGGAGATGGAGGCAGAGCAGGCTGCGGTGCAGGCGGCACATGGTCGCCGTGCGCCCATGGCGTCGAGTGGCAGTGGTGCCAGCGCAGAGGCGTCGGGTAGTGGTTCGCAGTCATCGTCAGCTGCGTAGTTCTGGATGTTTGATTAGGACTTCTAGTATAGATTGTGTTGTCGTGGCCTAGCATATTTACAGTGTAGGTACTTGCATTTGATTTGTGTGCTTTTGCCATTTCTGCGTCTCCGGTCCGATTTTCCCTGGATTCCCTTTTCAGGAAGGCCGCTGGTTTGATTCTTGGTGAATGTCGAGGGTTCATAGGTGCGCTGTGGGAAAACCTTGAAGTTCTTTGAGTATATCTTAGTCTACCTTCACAGGTAGTTAAGATATCCTAGGTACATCTAAGGTAAGGAGCAAGTACACTTCAAGTGAAGGGTATCTACCAATATATTCCCAAGTGAACTTGTGTGTATGTGAGGTCTACTTTAGGCATAGCCAAGGTAAGAAGTGAGTTCACTTCAAGTGAAGGGTGTCTACCACTAAATCACTAAGTGAACCCAGGTGCACTTCAGGTAGTGTTGGGGTGAGGCTAAAGTAGGAAACAGGTTCACTTCAAGTGAAGGTCGTCCACCAGTATATTCTTAGGTGAACTGAAGGGTACATAAGGTAGACCCAAAGTATAGTCAAGGCTGAGCTCAGGTATATCAAAGGTAGACCCGAAGTATGGCTAGATTTGAGCTCAGGTAGGAAGCAGGTTGACTTTAAGTGAAGGGTATCTAACAATATATTCTCAGGTGCACTGAGGTATAGATAATATCTACTCTAGGTAATGCTGAGGTATATCTCAGGTCAGAAGTAGGCTTACTTCAAGTGAAGGGTGTCTACCAATATATTCCCAGGTAAGCTTGAGGTAGATACAAGTGACCTTGAGTCATCTTGAACATAACTTAGGTTGGCCTAGGATTTTGTTGCTAGACACCCTTCACTTAAAGTGAACCTTGTACAGGCTGACCTAGGTGCCCTTAGGGCAACCTAGGTAAACTTAGGTCACTAAGCTGTTTCCTGATGTATTTTTGCCACTCAGTGGACTATGTGACACACTTAGAGCCTGGCTTAGCGGTTGTACGCACGAATGACATTTTATGTTCTTCAAAAAAAAATAGCGGTGGTACATCTAAATTAGATTAAAATGATGTGAATACATCCCTATACAATGAACATACTGAACTCAGTTGTCAATCCTGTAAGCATACGGTAAGAGCATTGATAATGTGTTGATACGTGGCGAGTTGCTTACAATTTACTTAGCATATCGAGAGTATATAGTTAATTTATAAGGAATATTGTACATATATTGCCATACCGGTTCCATAGTGTCTGAGTATGATAACATAATGACCATATTGCCCTCAGATTGACAATTTCCCTCCATATAATCAAACGATTGGAATAGCCTGACCGTATGTGACTTAAATGGCCATCGCTTACCATATTGCGATCGAGTGACAATGTTTACCATACGCTACAATTCACTCCCATGTTTTTATGATCGCGGTGATGCAGCGCGGGCATTCGCAGCTGCATCGGCTGGAGATTTG
This sequence comes from Cylindrobasidium torrendii FP15055 ss-10, assembly GCA_000934385.1. Taxonomy (NCBI): domain Eukaryota; kingdom Fungi; phylum Basidiomycota; class Agaricomycetes; order Agaricales; family Physalacriaceae; genus Cylindrobasidium; species Cylindrobasidium torrendii. The sequence continues at coordinate 9,741 of KN880624.1, forward strand.
CGTACGTCCCCTCTCACTCATCGAATGGCTGTCCATGAGCTAACTCGTCAGCCTTCAGGATGATGGAAATGCAGGCGATCGCATTCGAGCTGCTGGAGAACTTCCGGTTCGAGCCAGCAGGAGATCTTACTGTCAAGCGCCATCCAGCGGGTTCCGCAATGATGCCAATGGTGCGGGAGAGGATGCGCGAGGGCGTACAAATGCCACTGAAGGTGATCCCTTGGTAGTTTGTCTAATACTCTTTATGAAGTCCTTGATAATGCAAAAACAATACTCTGCTTGTCAAGTTGGCAACGGCCTGCATGACGCTGGTCGTATTTTCCATCGACGTCGCGCGCGCCTCTTTGACGGCATTCGCAGCATCGCATCGTTGGTAGATGCGATGTAATTTGGCTATTTTTCAACGATGAATAAGGACAAAAAAGGAGCTGACTAACCCTAGTCGCTAAGTAATCCATCCGATCGGGGCTTGATTACATCGCAACCTTGGCTTCTCGAAATCTTTGGGCCGGAAAAGAGCAGTGGATGGCACTACTATGAGCAGAATGTATAAAGGCATCCATCGCGCCATTGACCGTTTCTGTTGTACAACATGCCCTCGTCTTCCACCCCCGCACCCAACGTTTCCTTCTTTACGCCACTTCAGGACCCCCCTGCTGGAACGGCTACTGTTCCTCAGCCAGACAACAAGCCCATTCCTACGCTTTTCACGCCTCTGACGATTCGTGGAACTACCTTCCAGAACCGTATATTCGTGAGTGGTGCTTGTATTGCTGTCGAATGTTTACTGAGAATTGGATATCAGCTTTCCCCGCTATGCCAGTATAGCGCAGAAAATGGATTCATCACTCCTTGGCACTTTGGTCACCGTAAGTCTGTCAGATTGATGCAACCTCGCCATTTCCTGACAGAGCTTTACTAGTCGGCGGCATCTTCACGCGTGGCCCCGGCCTAACCATCATCGAGGCGACTGCAGTCACTCCTGAGGGTCGTATCACGCCGGAGGATGTTGGAATTTGGGACGACGAGCATGCCGAGAAGCTGAAGGCCATCACCGAATATGCACACTCCCAGAATCAGAAGATTGGCATCCAGATTGCGCATGCTGGTCGCAAGGCTTCCGCCATCGCCCCGTGGCTGCCAGGGAAGAACCTTGCTACCGTCGAGCAGGGTGGATGGCCCGACAAGGTCGTCGCGCCCAGTGCAATCCCCTTTGCCGATGACTACACCGTCCCCCGCGAGCTCACAAAGGATGAGATTAAGGAGCTCGTCCAACAGTTCGCTGATGCTGCAGTCCGCTCCGTGAAAGCTGGCTTTGAGTACGTTCGTATTACCAGCTCTATTCCACACGCTTACAACCTTTTCCAGCGTTGTCGAAATCCATAGCGCGCACGGCTACCTGCTCTCAGAATTCCTTTCTCCCAGCAACAACCAGCGCACGGACGACTACGGTGGTAGCTTCGAAAACCGTATCCGGTTCCCGCTCGAGGTTGTCGACGCCGTTCGCGCCGCCATCCCGAACACCCCTCTCTTCTATCGTATCTCTGGCTCGGAGAACTTGGAGACTTCGTTGCCCGATACGCCGTCATGGCGTGCAGAGGATACTGCCCGCTTCGCGCCCATTCTCAAGGCGCACGGCGTCGATTTCCTCGATGTGTCCTCTGGCGGCACGCACCCCGCACAAAAGGCTGTCATCGGTCCCGCATACCAGGCTCCGTTGGCTGAGGCGGCGAAGAAGGCAGCACCCGACCTCATCGTTGGCGCTGTCGGCATGATTACCGACGGTCACATCGCACAAAACGTCCTCGACAAGGGCCAGGCCGACGTTGTGCTCGTTGGGCGTCCGTTCCAGAAGAACCCTGGCTTGGTGTGGTCGTTTGCGGACGACCTTGGGGTTGATATCACAGTTGCGCACCAGATTCGGTGGGGCATCAAGGGCAGGACGAGAAAGAACTTGTAAAATAGAGAGTAGCTATATTCTAGTAGCTATATTCTTGCATATATAGTCACTACAAATCTTGTTCCGGAATCTACGTGCATAAATCGGTCGAACGTTATTCTAAGACTAGCGGAGTAAATCTACCATGATCATAAAGTGCAAAATAGGCTACTTACAGCCTACAGCCTGCAACTTGCCGAACCTCCGATCGTCTCGAGGCAGGTTGTCTCTCGCGTCCATCTAAGCACTCAAAACTACCACTCTCGAAATGATCAATCGCCTCCCTCTCGAAATACTCCAGCAAATCTTCGTACTTTCCTGCCCTCCATCTTACAAGGTTCCCGCACCGGCCGCTCTACCCTTCCAGTTCACCATCGCGCACGTTTCGCCCGCATGGCGCAAAGCCGCCCTTGGATATACAGCACTATGGTCTGATATCGACATCAATTCGCTCGAATACTGGGATATGCATGCCAAGGCCCGTAAAAGCGCGCTCTTTCAGTTCGCCATTGCTGCCTCCGCGCCGGCCCCGCTTTCGTTGTCGCTCACTGTTTCCAGCTTCTGGAACAACGACCCTATAGCTTTTGAACTCCTCGAGACGGCTGCCTTGGTATCTCCCAGGTGGAGGCATGCTAGAATCAACATCATTTCTATGCGTCACACGGAAGAGTATCTGTATGATGAGGTGGTGCGAATCTTGGGCTCCATTCGCAACAAAATACCTCGTTTGGAATCCCTCGAGCTCTACACGCCGTGTGTAACAGGCTTGGAAGACATACTCTCCAATGCGCCTGTCTTGCAGCATATCAACGGAATTGACGTCCATCATACCGCTGGGTTCAAGTTGCCCTGGTCCCAACTGCAGACGCTGAAGCTCTCTGTTCAATCCAGAGTGAGTGCAGCAGAGGTTCTAGCGTACCTTCGGAATATGCAAGTCTGCACTACGCTGGAAGTAATCGCGCGCGATCGCAGTTCTATCTCGACGGAACCGAACGCACTAGACTCCTGTATCAATCTTCCCCGGGTCCATACCGCGACATTGGACATTTCTCTCCCGTTTGCTCTTCTAAGCCTGCCTTCTCTGCAAAATCTCTTCATTGGGCGGATGCTAGCACAGGACTCCGGCCCACTCGCCGACATGCTCGTTCGTTCAAGAACCATGCTCTCCACTTTATTTTGTCCCGAAACTGTATTTCTCGACCAGCGAGTTGCAAGCGCTTGCTCCTCTCTACTACACCTCGTCGCCTATACCCGCATAGAAGAAAGGTGCACATCTCTTGCCCCTGTGGAAACAGTGCTCGAATGGCTACACAACCCGAACGATTCGCCCAGATGTCCGCAGCTCGAATCGCTTCATATCGTGCACTATGTCGAGCCCTGGGACCCCTTGTCTGCAGACGGCGTCTTCGCCTGGGTCGACATCCTCAGGCAAGCTCGTTCAAATACACTAAAGCGTATCAATATCGTGGTGGGAATCGACGTATACGATCCAGTCGCGTTTGCTCATACTATTGAGCAATCCTTACGTCCCTCCCTGGAAATGCAGGAGAGACTTGAGCGCGGTCCCTGCGCGGTGGACATTGTTTTCTCAGGTACGCTGGCAATTCCTACAATAAGAGCCCTCGCTTATGTCGTGTTTACAACATAAGTAGGGCGGAGTATGGTGCGGCAGCATGTCATTCGAAATGCAGAGTCAGAGCACGACGACCTACCGGAAATTCTGCGCGGGTGGGAAGAGCGCTGTGCAGTTTTTAGTAATCGTGTTGATCTTTTTGTCGAGTAAATGGCAAGGCTTGCGTTCCAATTCTTTGGTCTCACAGCACCTCGATGAATGACCTAAACCACAGTTTGAGGCATCGGACTTGAAGGCGTACGTATCGTATGTATCATTGTTCCTTCTCGCCCTTGTGCACAAACAACATGTATTATAGAGACGTTCAGCTCGCAAAGACGTCCACTTTGAGTCCTGACTCCAATCTCAATAAATGATAGGCTAAGGCCAAGGCTCCTCCGATGGATGAATGTGGTAGATATACACAGCGCTCGGTTTTGTGTCCCAAGTTCACTCCTCGGCGCCATCTGAAAGTCGTCGTGTAAGTGAGTGCCTCGGTATACACATATGCACTCTGACCGTATATTTCAAAGTGCAATACTCCCGATGTCCGAAGCCCATGTAGATGTTCCTCCAAAAAAGCCTTCATTCGATGTAAGACGGGCTGTGTGAGTTGATGCCATGTCCTCCCCTCTAGTCGAATATGGAAGGTACGCAGTGTCTTGACCGCGCAGAGCACCCGGTCGAAGCCCTCCCACATTGCGGCGTCACCATGTCCTGCCCAGCTCGCCACGGTGTCGTGTCTAGATACGTCGATGAAGAGCGTCAAATGCATTTGCTGCAGCGCGGATGGTTGTTCAAGACCTCGCGCTAGCCATTTCAAGAGGTTCTGTTGCTGGGCTACCCTCGAAACCCTAACTGAAATTTCGCGAACGGTGTTAAGTCTTGGCGGTCTGTCTTCATCTGAGTCTGACGAATCAATCGTTATTGTTTAGAACACATTCTAGGTAGTATAGGTAGTACAGCGACGTACCGTTCCCAAAAGCAATATGGCTGGAGGTGATTGCGGGCCCAATGACGAGACGACGAAGAGACATGGCGCGGTCGAGTAGGCCAAGCAGAACCTCCCGGAAAATCGTGGATGCAGACAGAGTGATGGTCAGCGTCTCGAGGCCAGCCAAGCCGAGTGGTGTAGCGTCTCCCATCGTGAGCGCAACGATGCCTCTGTCACCCGATACCGGTAGAGTGATATGCAATATCCTTGGGTATATTAACCTCTCCAAAGCTTTATTAGAGAACGGTGGTGGGGTGACCTCCAGTTCGTGTCTTCCAACCACTGTCATTCGACTGAGCCGTAACTCCTGCAGCGATACCAGACAACGAAGAAACCGGTACGCATCAGGCTGCAGCTCGAACGTCACAACGTTCAACGTGAGGATGTGTATGCGCGGCGCGATGTTGCATAGGACGTCGACGATGTAGGATGGGATGATGGACGAAACGAGCGAGAGCTGCTGGAGCGCCGTGAAACCCTCGAAAGCTTGCGCGAGCGCCTCGGTTTCGATGTCAGGCCAAGCATCTCTCCGAAAGACGGAGAGACCGGCAACGACTACGTGCTTCACCGCTAATGCGACATTCTCGTTCGCCCCGAAGAGAGACAGGAACGCGGAAGGAAGGCGGTCGCTCTTCCTGAAAACGAGACGAAAGAAGAGGTGGGTGCGCGTTCGGGGGAGGAATGCCCTGGAAGTCAAGGAGCATGCCTGCAGAGCACTTTTCTCTTCAAGGAGACAGTCGATTATCTCTTCAATGATTTCTTGAGGCAGCATTTGAGTTGAGACTAGATGCATAAGCGTTTTGCGCAGGTCGACAGGGCCCTGTAACATTATGAGGCTCAATTCACATGAAGCCTTGTATGAAAGTAACCTTCTTGAGCTGTATCTCATGTAGCAGTAGGACAATTGGATTTGACGTCGATGGGGTAGAAAGGGAAAGTGCTTATAGCGACCGACGCGCCATGTGAACCCCGCGCCACATTCGCTCTGAATGGATCCTCCAAATAAGACGTCCTCGCCGTCGCTAGGATGTATATAGCGAATATAATGACATCTGACATAGCTTGGGCACGAAGTATAGGCGGTAGGGGGCTAGTCAGTCTCCAAACCAGTCTGTATCACTGCCAGTCTGGTAATACTGAGGCTGGATGTGCACATATCCTATGCACCGCAGGCTACAACCTCGTTCGCAAGTTGACTGACTCGTGTAACGATATTGTGCTAACCTTTCTAGTCCTCGAGAGTATCTAGATTCTAGACGAACTTTGGTGCGTCGATTGAGATGCACATACGAGGCGCTCGAAAGATCAATTAAATATGTAGACGCGCACATTAATAAATACAATACGCCCTCGAATATCAAATAATATACACATATGCATTATCCTTACAGGACGTTAGACCAACGACAAAACGCGGTGGTGTTGTTTAAGGTCTAAGATCCGGTGGAATGCGAACAAGATGAAGAGTGCCTACGCATCTGGCCTCGTACGCTTGGATATTGGCGAGTCCGACTCGTCCTCCAAAAGAGGCGGTGTCTTCCGTTTTCGCGCAAGGTAGTCGGCCGCTGTGAACGACTGTATGACCAGTTCAGGATTGACAGTCCCATTGGAGGGTGGTTCATGCTCAGGCTCAGGAATAGGTACAGGCGTTTGTACAGGCTCGATATGGGCTGCCGGACTCGCTTCCCGTAACGTTTCTGGCGGAGGCGGCGGAAGACCAGACAAAAACGGGGGAGGATATGGATAGGGCCCTGGGACGATGTACATCTGCGAAGAGCCATCTTGTCCTTCTGGCGGCATGGGCATGAAATGACCAGGCTGGTAATACAACGGGTAGAATGGAGGTACTCCATCAGGCGGAGGAGGTAGAGGGTTTCCATCGCCGTCGGTGGGAGGTAGAGGTGGAGGAGGAGCCGGCGCGCTTGGGTCTAATGGAGGTGGGGAGAATTCTATGGTGGTATGAGTGACGCGAACATAAGCCACGCAGAAAACGCACCAGGAGGGTCTGGTAGGCTTGATTCCCTGCCTGCCCTGCGCTTATATGGACCACGTTTGACACCTTTCTGACGTTCCTTTCTTTGGCCATCCACGCAAGTATCGTTGAAACCGTACTTCACGCATCGTTCACACGGCCGCGCATCATCGCAGCGCTTGCAGGCCTGTGCACAGTTTGTACACTGAAGACGCTCTCGTTAACAGAGTACGCTAACAATTTGGGCAACTTACGGCCATCTTCACTTGTTTGCGTTTCTGTTTGGTTTCTACGGGGGCCGACGGCGAAGGTTGCGGCGGGGCAAATGCTGCACCATGTAAGAGAAGGACAGGTCAACGAGCTTCGATAGGCATACGCTGAGGTGGGGGAGGTGGGTACGCGATCATAACGCCTGGGACAGCGTGATACATGAGAATCGCGCCTGGCGGCGGTGGCGGTAAGGCATTCTCTCCATCAGGCATCGGTCCAGTCTGGTAGAACATTGGCGGGTACGACATGTTGGGACCAAGGCCAGGCGGTAGCGGAGGTGGAAATGTGCCCACGGGATATTGCGCGAAATTTGGCAGCGGGTACACGGGCGACGCGTCGGACGGTTTCGGCGAGGACGTGGCCTCGGTCGCCATAATTTTTGAGGGACAAATGTGTGAATTTATTTGAGCTACATGATGGTCGAATTGAGATGGGGGTTCGGCCGGCGCGAATGTGCAATCACTCACCTTGAGACTCCGACGGCGGCCTTGGTGGTCTGAGTTCAAGCTGAGTTTGAATGTGATCAAACATAACCAAACTCGGTGGCGCAGCATCTATGAACATTGAACACAGTTGTTCTGGTATGTATTCGCACGATGCAATCGGCCTCCTAATTATTCTGCGCTCCCCTGACTTTGGCGCCGGAACGTCAATCCAGCTTAGTACGGGAAAAACGGGGAAGGGGAAAATGAGAGAAGTTGAGGTCATGTCAATGCGTATCTTCGCCAAGTTGTGTATGGTCCCCAACCAGCCTGGTCTGCAATGAAATGCTATTTCGCCTCCTATCATCGCTAACACGATACTCATTCTATCCAGCGCAACACGTTCAAGCAATTTTTCCGATTCACAAACTTAGCAGTGCATTGTTCAAACATAGCAATTAAAGGTCCTCCCTATACTCGACAGTCTGACATACCTATCGGCGTCTACTAATCTCAATCCAGCACGGCAAAGGCCAGCACGGCGCAATCACTTCGTTCCCCTTTATTCCTTCGAGTCTTCTGGTAGTGGCTTGTTGACGTCGTCAACCATGGGGATCAGCGACTGGTTTGCCGACCGAGTGGCAGGCCCCGGAGCATGCAGAGAAGAGTCGGGAATGGGTTTGGACTTGGCTCTGGCGGTCAGTGATTCCTTGGTCTTGGGCTCGATGCCGTTGAGACTGCGATTCCAGCTCGCAACAGAGTCAAGTTTGGTGCTGCCGTCAAAGTATCCCTTGAACGTGCGTCGCAGTCCGGACATGATGTATTCGTGCCAGCAGTTGAACCCTCGCGAGCCCCATGAGTCGAACCCATTTCCACTCGGAAATAGGCCCTGGTCGTAATGGTGCAAATTCATGGCGCTACGAAAACTCAGAAGCTCGGGGTCTACAGCGCACGGGAAGATGAATCCGTTCCCACGGTACTTATGTAGCAGGATATCCCGGACCCGCATTGTACAGCGAACCACGGGTTTCTGGGTTGTACATCACTAGTTCGTTCCCATTACGGATCGCAGTCGTTAGAGGGAATGCGGCCGCCCAGTATCCGAGCTTTCCATAGCAAGCTGGGACTACCTGGAAGAATAAACTGGAGTTAGATGGAGTATCGGTAGGCAGCGAAAGAGACGCACTCTTCTGAGGTCCACTCGATCTTTGGGCTCCGTGCCATTGTCTAGATTATGTTCGATGGCGGCAGAGAGAGCGGGAATAGGTTCTAAATTGTTTGGAGAAAGAATGGCAACAGCAATCCAACCATTCATTGTACCTTTTGCATAGAAGTTCTGCGTTTTGGCTAATAGTGCATCAACGTCCATTGCAGGTGCGTATGAATACTAGTCATCGAACTCACCATGTTTTCGAATACATGGTGTAAATGTTCCAGGACCGTGCCCACGCATCTTGTCGATGAAGCGACCCTAGAGGAAATGAAATGTCAGTGATGTAGTGACCAATGAAGTTTTTCAAAGTCCTACCTCAGATGCGGTGACCTTGAGTTCATGTTCATGCCCGGCAGACATAAACCCTCCGCCCGCGAAGTCTGCCCTCCGATACGGAATCGCGGTTTCAACCACATCAAACTCATCTTTGACTTCGAGAAACGCCTTGAATTTCGTGGATACAGCGAGGTTAGATGTGTCGGTATCGGAGAGATCCTTGCGAGGAGGAAGGTTCTCGAGATCGAAATGCAATAGATCCAAGTCCCCATCTTTTGCTGGAGCCACAAAGTCCCTAGGAATGAATCCAAGCAGGGGATACTCGCTCGTCTGCATTCGTTTGTACCACGAATTGGGTTCCTGGCCGGTTGTGTACCAATTTTCCCAGTCGCCTTGAGGTATGGTTTCGGCCATTTTGCTTGACTATGAGGGAAAGCGCGCTCAGATGGAAATTGGAGCAATGGCGGCGGTTATGATGGTGGTGGTATGAAGACAACAGAGGTCGATCACGTAACTGGGCGCCTGATTCGATCCAGAATCCTCCAATCATGTACCATGCCGAGGAGCCGAGCGTGTGGTAGCCTTGCTTTCCACCTTCATCACCACCACTTATTGCTTGAACATGGAAGAGCTTTACACAGAGGACTGCATTTCAGCGACGCCTCTGAGCCATCTTGGTACCTTCAAGTCGTTCAGTATGGTCAAACCTAGCGATAAAGTCTTTGTATGTGCACTGTCCTTGACTGCCATTAAACCATGGCATTGATGCCCAAAAGTTTCGCTGGCATGAAAGTGCCTGTGGTATGCTCCCCGGCAAATTTGACGACTCTATGAAAGATCCCATAAATACTCTACTCCGTAATGTCTCATTTTCTTATGGACGACTTCGGTGCTGACAAGTGATGACTTAGTTGATCCACAATGCCTTGATTACTTCAGTAACTTGGATATGTCATTTCGTCCGACCATTTCCTGCCTCCAGGTCTTGTACGCATTGTACCAGTTCAATGCTGGGTGCCCTCCTGACGCGCGCCGGCACTATTCTTCTGTGCGTAGACTGCACGTATTAGTTTGTGTTCAAGGACTTACACATTGTAGGTACCGATGCTCTATGAAGCTTCGTATACTCTGCAGCTTAAATCCAAGTTCAAACGAACTTTTTATTTGCGCCATCCCGTCTCTGGGATTGTCACGGCCTATCGTTACCCTTACCCCAAGTTTCCGCGGTTTCGCCTGCTCACCGCTCATCCAGTCATGTCTGTCATTCATGCAGTGTTTCAGGCAATGACTTTGCGGTCCAGTGGGGATATCCTCGCCCACATGAGCCAATGGCAGTGCCTTCAAGAGCGCATCGACCCTACGCAACCAGAGCCAAATCATCAAGAAACTCTAGATACACTACCTAAAACTTCCAAGAAGCGCAAGGAATCCCAGGACGGCAAACACGATATGCTTCGCAAAGCTAAGCGTGCACGCAAGCTGGTTGGCGCTGCCGTTAGTAGGTCGGAGCAGCCGAAGTGACTTGGCCTTGCCAGTATGTATGATGAATGAGAGGACGGGGACTCGTACAAGAAGAATCGATAGGCACTGTGGTGCTGCAAGATACTCATTACTCAACAAGGCTCTTTCTTTAACATGCAAGCTTTGTATTAGCCCACGATAGACAGACTTTCTTGATTTTCGTCACGAATTTGAGACGGATTTTCCCGTTTTCGAATGCTGTGAAATGCGCGAGTGCACGTTGAATCATTTACAAAGGCAGAAATCACGAAGGAAGTCGTGTCTATGTTGTACACATGAATATATTGTTATTGAGACGCAGAAACGTGTATGTATGAAACCATCATCAAAGTCAATCAGGCAAATTATCAATAATTTGCCCGATGGGAAAGAAACCAAGTCACCGAACGTACTTGAGAGGGTTGTCGCAAAAGAACCAATCGATGCACTCCTGACGATCGGCAGTCTCCATTTTCGTATACCCATTCATGCGCCAGGTGCTGAACTTGAAGGCGACGACATCCCCATACCACTCCCTCTGCCCATCTTCTCCGTTTACTGCAATGGACTTATTCCTCATCTTCGGGTCTTTCTCTACCATCGCCTTAGCCGAATACCATATATGCAACGGGCGTTCAAGGACGTCCCCCGTTTTTGGCGAGCACAATAGTATGACATTGGTCGGCGTCTCGTCTTTGAATCTGTCGGAAATACGGGGTTTGGGGAAACCCCTGGGGTCATGCAAGTATTCTGGGCGTCCGACCCCCTTGTGATGCTTCTTGCCCACGCACCCGCAGCCCCACCAGGCGCACTCGACAGTGTCTATTTGTGGTTCTTGTGAAGGACAGAGAGTTCCGGGTGCATAGTTTTTGTCTGCAATTTCTTGGCTGAAAGGTAAGCATGCGACGTTGCGCTCGTGATGATGGATGTCCTGTAGACGGTGAGACGATATACTTCTTCAGGCTGGAGTAAAATGGGGACGTACCGAGATGCTGCAGTCCAGGCTACAGTACGACACGTACATGCAGTGTACACAGACGAGGTCAGTCTCTTCGGAGCATACTCTGCATGAGCCTTGTAGGTAGCTGCCTGTGGACATTTCGTGGTGAGAAGATTAGGTTGAATAGGGATCTTGAGCACAAAGCTTATATAGGGCACCGAGTCATTGTTTGTTGTACGCGACAATGGTCCAAGTAGTGGTATATTGAAAAAGACCCGCAACTGGAGTAATACAATTGGCAAGGTCAAGGGCTCGATCAGTCAGTCAATTGTCAGTGAGAATTTGGCTATCAGGCCTCCAGGCCACACCAACAAATGCCATCCTGGTCCTTTGTTCTAATGCTAGGCATACACTGTCGTCGTTGGCAATGGCCCGAGGGCGATGTAGTTACAGCCATCCAACGGCCATCCAAGTTCGAACTCGCGGCTCGGAATCTACTTGATGAAAGCCTCCGAGAACATACACCATTTCATTAAGAAGACTTAGACTCAACGAACCTTCTATGGAAGCCTTGAAATTCGGTGAGTTCCTTAGTTCGAAGCCCTTGTGCATTTCCACCGAACATTACCCTGTTTTCGGCAACACATCAACGACTCCCGTCATTCAGGACATCTGCCATTCCAACGCAGCGAAGGCGATGCTAACACGTCTGCTAACAATGAGATGATAAGGATGGTACCTACCGAGTTCAAACGAGCATACTCACACAAATTCACACCCAGCAAGAAGATCTCAAAGAAGAATGATCAACATTCCACATATGTGAGCAACGTATATACTGCCATACAACAAGGAGGAAACGAAGCAGAAGCGTTTATGAGCTAGCATAAACGACCGGATGAGTGATGAGAAAGGGTATATGCCCCGACGTCGAGCACGCTGTACAGCGACGCCCAAGGTGGACGGACTATTGAGTAAATATGTTATGACCGAGGAGCCGACAGCGAGGTTACAGATCGACCCCAGCAGCCAGCGAGAGGGTGGGTATAACTTTCTATCGTTCTAAGAATGACACGAACAAAAAGTGATAAGTTAGAGCAAAGTAGGAAAGGGAGAGGGAATGCCAGATGAAGGGCACCGCAAGGAAGAAGGAAAAAAAAAACGAATGAAAATGGTAAGCGAGCGTATATCACAGTAGTGGACGGGCTCTACCAACCTGCGGTGCATAACACGAGGCGGACGGTGACAGGTTTCTCACAAAGAGTTTTCGAAGACATGGTGGCGCCTGTGGGCTTTGGAAGCGCGTCCAAGAGGCGTCTCGCCAGAAGCATTGAGGGCACGGCGGCGACGGCGACGGCACTGCTGTGTTGCGGAAGAGGTAGCTGCAGGTTCCGCGGAGGCGGACGACGAGGACGTTGCAGCAGGCTCAGGCGAAGGGGATGCCGCGACTTCGCTGGTGTAAGCTGGTGCTGGCTCGGGCGAGCTCGTAGGGGCTGGCTCTGACGCGCTAGATTCTGCAGAACCGGAATCTGCAGAAGAGTTGGAATCTGCCGAACCAGAATCCGAAGATGTTGAGTCGTTGGAACCAGAATCCGCCGATGGTTCGGTGGACTTTCCCTGGTCACTGTTGCTGCTACCACTGCTTCCAGTCGATCCACCAGTGAAGATATCGTTCTGAGCGCCATCTTTGAAACCCATCTTGTAGTTATAGACGGGGATCTTGGGCGCGCCGACGCTGTCGTACCCGCTAACCTGCACGTTGTTGCCCTCGTTCTGGTTCCAGATCATGAACTTCTTGGGGCCAGAGACACACTTGCTCTCGTCGTCTTCGCACCATTCCGGAGACTGGGGCGCGCCAACGGCGGCGGTGCCGGATGCTCCGGTGACTTTGCATTTATACGGGTGCATATACATGTTGGCTTGACCACAGCCGTTGGGGATCCAGCCGAATGCGCAGATGCAGCCACCGTCAGGGCACGCGGGCATGTCGGCGGGAACGCTGTAGCTTTGAACGCGATGCCATGGAGTGCTGTGTTTGTGTGAGCACATGCTACCGCAGTGAGTTGACAGACGCACTTGTAGGCAACAGTGAACACGACAAGGTTATCTTCGTTAACCTGAGTGATATCGGACTAAACGCATGGTGAGATGAATTACGATTGCGGGGAGGATGGCGTACAGTGTATGAGATGGCAAAGGCAGTTCCGGCAGCCATGGAGTGGTTTTGAGCGTGCAGGTTCGGGACTTGGATACATTCACTGCGCTGAGGGACTGTGAGAGATGTGCTTTGTGATGAGGGAAGCACGCACGTCTTGCTCGTAATCATCATGGTTCTGGTTGTCGGGCCAGGTGCCAATTTGCCTGGCGCCGTAAGAGAGGCTGGTGAAGGCCTGGTTGCTAGCCATTTCCACGGTGAATTCACCACCTGCAGGACTGAGAAGACATGAGAATAGCAATGGGACATAGGATAGCGCGCGTACAGCTCCAGGAATACACCATCTTTGGGAGGTGAGTTCAGGCACTGTCATGGATATCAGAAAGTGGGGCCGACGCAATGGTCGGATAACGTACGCCGGTGTTCGCATGCACTGCTACGCGTCAGAAATAAGTCAACGATGGTGGTTGGTAACGCACTCCAGTACTGGTCGTAGTTCATCTGGTAGATGGGGTTCACGCATTCCTCCGCGTTGATGTCGGTGCCGGAGACACCCTGAAGGGGGGTTAAATTCGCCTCGAAAAAAAAACTGGGAGCTTGCGCACGTTGAGGCAGTACATTCCTTGAGCGAAGGGGCAAATGTGCGCCGACACAGTCTGCGCAAGAAACAGCGGCAGAGCCGCAGATAGCATCGTGAAAAGCATAGCGTGTGGGTCGGATAGAGGGTGAAGGGGTTCAAATGAGTGTAGTTATCCCGGGTGGATTTGAGGTAGCAGGCGTGCAAGGAGGCCTGTACGTGGAGGGGAGTCGGGAAGAGAGACGGGGGTGGTGGTGGTCGCAATCCAAGGAAGCCAATACTCGCCGATCGCTTTGACGCTTCTCGTTTGATTAATGCAGACAGGGGCCGATCCGCCATAAATACGCCCACCTCGAAACCGCCATTGCAGAGCCGCCAGGTCGCCGCCTTCTTACTCCAGCGTGGGCCACCTCAACGCAGTGATAAAAATGTTGATAAATTCCGTAAAATACACCACCAGCTATCCCGACGTCGAGCGGCTGCTACCCGCCCTCGACCCGCCCTGTACCCGCCGCGACAGCAGTTTAGGTTGGCTAATTACAGCTTGGAGACAGGGCAACAGGTCCACCAATCGCACTTATCTTCCCACGCTGTATTAGCTTTGCTGGGTGCTCAATTGTAAACGAGGGTAAGTTCTGACACTTGGAATCTTGGACCTTGTCGCGGGGATTCAGTTGTTTGGTTATCCGATGGATGATGACCTTGACTCCTCGCTGCTCAACTCGAATCACGAACCAAGTGATACACAAGCGCTCAGAGCCTGCCTCGGCCACACTACTATCACTAGCCTCGGAGAACTTGTGTGCCCGCAATCAAGGGGATCTTTTTACTGCGGGGTTACCGTAAATTACATAGCAACGAACAGCGTCAAGACTCGGATGCACCTCCGAACAAACTCCATTCACTCACTGCCCTGCTCAGCTCTAGGCCTGGAATGCCAGTTACTTATCCAAGTTGGAGTTAGTATCAGTGTACGAGGTGAGCTGCGCAAACGTGACAATGATCGTTAGCAAACAATGGACTGATCGAACTAATCGAGAGATGGCTGATTCAGGCAATCGTCGGTCACCGGTGGACCTCGAAGAACAAACAAATGAGGGCTTTTGTTCAAAGACCTCGCATTTTCGATGCCATAGAGTCTTTGTCTTCACTATAACAGACCTCAGCACTTCTTTAAAACACCTGTGCAGAGGTCTTTGCCAACATTCACAGCATATAAAATAGCGAGTTGAGCGGTATGTACTCCATGTCAATATCTTATCTCAAATGCCCTCTCGCAACCAACCAATCATTTTTTCTGGCCCATGCAAAGTTTGCGGCCAGCTTACAGAGTGGCAATGCGCTACCTGTAGATCCGCATGGTACTGTAGCTTATACTGCAGCTACCAGGTTCGTCTGAGTTCATTAACTCAGCACTCATAGTACTAACATTAATTCAAGGATGCCGTCAAACACATTTATGAATGTGTGCCCTTCGACACTGTCGCCGGCCCGGGGGCAGGACCATCTGGCCAGATTGTGCGCGCATCGGAGGTGTTCAGTGCCACAGGTATCTGGTTCAACTGCCCCGACACCATCAACACGGATCACACAATTCTATATGTGCGCGCGGCGCGCGGCAAGCCCCAGCCATTTCTTTCCAAATACATGGGCAACGACGAGCTCGCTAGCTATGTGCTCAAGATTTCGCCTGAGACTGGCAAGCCTCTCGAACGTCCGGTGGAGATCTGGTATTCACCCAGCGCCATGCACGAGCAACGGCTCTCCCAGAGGAACAAGGCAATTTTGAATACCGGAGACTATCAGCCGGGTTGTATACAGTGGTACGGTAATGTCTTTGTTTTGGTGTACAAAGACTGTCGCATGCTTGAGTACGCGAAGGAGCCCGGGGCCATGGAACGTTTTGCAGTGATAGATTACTTCTTTTCAATTTGGGAAAACTACATATCGCATTGTAGTGTATGATAGATGTCTAGAGTTTTTGAATCTACATTCCCAAAATGCCAATTTTCCGCCGTAAAAACACAGTACATTCCGCACAGGTGGTACCAGAGGCAGCTTCCACCGTAAGAGGACGTCTGTCGAGAATCAAGGAATCGCTGGTAACATTCCCACGTTTCCTATCAACTCCCTTATCCGCGCAGCTATCCGCCAAAACCTTGCGCGGTTTTTCATATGCGGACTACGTCGACACTCCTGGGCATATGCACACCATGGTACGGGCCCATCATTCCATAAGCTTTTCCACTCATCGAACTCCTCCATACCACGGTCGTACGCGGTCGTTCCGATGGGTAGCAGGTGAGCTTCATAGCGGCGAATGATGTTCTCTGTAATCTTGTCGATATGTGGAAGGATGAAGGCGCGTGTCGCCCTGTCGAGGATAGCGAGAACAGCGACGTCTCTGCACTCCAGGAAATCCTCGCAAAAGTAGTAAAAGAGATCAAGCGTGAACCGAGCGAAGGGAGTGGCATTTGAGCCGGAACCAAGAACAGGAAGAGGGTCTGCGTGGGGGAACCTTTTCGTGCAATTTCAGCCATTTTCTCCGAAGTAAATTTTGAGAAGGGGACGCACCGATCCGCACGCGAATGGTAGTACAACCTCCCGCGACCCATCCACGCCTCCTTGCCAATTTCCTCCTTTGTCAGGTCCGTACGCGAGAGCAGCTCGAGCCAAAACGATTCTAAGCAGTCTTCGTTTTCGTCGGCGTCAGCACAATTGAGCCACCTCGCCCACCGCTCTCTGATGTTACAATCCTCCCACTCGGGATCCTTGTAGGGTTCCAGATTAATTGCATGATAAACCATGTGGGGTTCGATTTCGGGAAACCGACCGAGCAGGATACGGAACATGTCGAGGCGGACATAGTATTTGTCGGAAATGATCAAATCTGTGTAGTCTTTATCTTCCTTGAAGGCTTTCATGGGAGGGTCCTGCTTGTTCTGCAACGTTCGAAGCTTGCCTACGAATCTTTCGTTTTCGCAGTGGAAAAGGCGGAATATGGCTGGGTGTGCACGTGTGCAACACAGGTTCACAAACGCGCCAATCGATCCACGTCTTGGGACTGTGCACAGTGGGCTAGTGCTCAGCGCTGGTAAAGGAATGAGACGATGTAGGGCGCACCAGAGTCCTTAAACTCGGACATGTCATCGCTCACATCCACATCAAACGCACCATCTGGTTGAATCCGGGCGAGGAGAACGAGGTCGACCGAAGCCTCGATATCTTCGGCCGGGATGTACAGCTCTTTGAGTATCTCTGGAGACGGCTCAAAGACGGTAAGTCTGTGCTCGTAGGGCAGTCTTCGCCATGCGTCCATGATCTCACAGGGATAGACATCGTCCCATTCGATACAGGATCCACCGGTCAGCTATACATCGTGAGTGCCATACTCAAGCAAATACGCCTCGCCTACCCCGCAGAAAGTGTCACGGTCTTCCATATCCAAGTCGGGGCTGGGGGCCAAGGTCAGGCAGAAGGACATCACTCTCAGTGAAACTCGTGGTCACATCGTGAGTAGAGTGCAAATGTGATAGTAATCGACTCTGGAGTCTGCCGGCATGATGGCACGCGATCACGTGAGAGAATAACTCCAATGAAAGCCGCGATAACACGACCCTACGTATCTCATCTATTATGTCGCGGATACACTCAAGATTTGAACCGAACATGAGTTGCAAGGGACTAGTGGAAAACTCTCCTGTTACTGTATATGTTACACCAATGAAAAATTCCATTCCTTTGCGGGCAGACAACAGACCGGTGTTGAGAAGTTAATTTCATCTGGACAGAACCCTGGGAGGTATGCAAAAGATTGGTTGTAAGCAATAATACAACATATCTGTAGTCAGTACGCCTTGGAGCAGGTCGGTGCATGTATAATGTGAAGGAGAATAATTGGGCACCTCGAACCCACTCGGCGGGTCATATGTCACGTCGCATTCAGTGTACTTTGAGGGTGTCAGTTTGGGATGGACGGTGCGCAAACGAAAATGTGGGAAATCGGTGAATGTGCGTGTAAATGCAGACTTGCGGCTACTGAAAGCATCATGTGATCGCGACTGGGCCGTGGGCCGGTTACATTCAGAATGTCGTCACGCGCCTTCTGATCTGTCTTCTTACCACCATGTCAGACCTTACCTACACTCCTTTGGACGAAATCGAAAAGGTATTTGCTTCTCAATCCCGACTAAGATAACCCTTTCATTCTTCAGATTCATGCTGGCCTAGAAACTACGTTCAAGTCGGGAAAGCTGCAGGATATTGCTTACCGGAAATATGTGCTGGCCCAGCTTGCCTATCTGATCAAAGACAACCAAGACGCGCTCTCCGCCGCTCTGGAGAAAGATCTAGGAAAACCTCCCATAGAATCGGAGTAGTAAGTGAGCTCTTGCCCCCCAACCTAAGTAGCATCTCAGTTGCGATACCACAGCGCCGAGCTATCACCCACGATTGCCGAAGCTGTCAGTGCATTCAACAGCGTCTCCAAATGGGCGAAGCCCGAGAGCCCAAGCTTCAGCCCTATCTGGTCGCCGACGAGGCGTGTCATCTACAAGGAGGGCAAAGGCGTCGTTCTCGTCATAGCCGCCTTCAACTTTCCCTTCACTACCGGCTATAACCCAGTGGTATGCCCTTCTCATAATTCTGATGCTACTGTGCGCTCAGTGCGAGTAGATTTCAGCTATTGCTGCTGGAAACACGGTACTGTTCAAGCCATCCGAAATGACACCAAGTGTCGCCGCGCTCTTCGCTGAGCTCTTCCCCAAATACGTCGACCCGTCCGTTATCCGTGTCGTCAATGGCAGCATTCCAGAAACTGCAAAGGTGACGTGGAATGGTCTGCGAAGTTGGTTCTCGTGCTGACAGGTCCCAAGATGCTGGAGCTGCCCTATGGGCATAGTGCGTTCTTCATCTAATCTCGTCGCACGTAAGCTCATGCGCTGTTAGTCATGTTCACGGGCAGCGGGAGGGTGGGGAAGATTGTTGCTGGCGCTGCGGCAAAGACGCTGACGCCGGTGACGTTGGAACTCGGAGGTTTGTGCGATTCGTAGAAGTCAAAGGTCACTGTTGATCTGACACCTCGCAGGCAAGAGCCCCGTCATTGTCGACCCGAAGACGTGCAATGTCCAGAACGCAGCGAAACGTATCGTATGGGGGAAGACACATAACAGCGGCCAGGTTTGCATTGCACCAGACTATGCTATCGTACCGCGGGCACATCAGGACGTCTTTGTAGATGCTTTACAGAAAGCGTATGTCTAGCTTTTGTACATGCACTTGGCCAGGCTGATAGCTTCCACAGGATTCAGGAATTCTTCCCCGATGGACCCTTCGCACCCCGCGCGATGGGCAAGATGGTCAACACTGCCGCCTTCAAGCGTGTCCGCACTCTCATCGAGGAGAGCAAGGGTGAAGTTGTCAGCGGCGGAGAGTACGACGAGTCTACCAAGGGTATTGCCCCGACCATTGTGAAGAACTGCACATGGGACGATGCTCTTATGTCACAGTACGTTCTATCTTGTGCGTGAGTGGAGATGTCTGAACGTCTCGACAGAGAGCTCTTCGGACCTGTTCTGCCCATCATTCCTGTGGATTCCATCGACGAGGGTCTGGCGCACATTCGGAGCAATGACAGTCCGCTCGCGCTGTATGCCTTCACGTTCGACTCAAAGCTGCAAGACAAAAGTCAGTTACATCTCAGTATGTCTGCCTCCCTAATACCGGTGTAGTCCGACGCGAAACGCAATCCGGGTCCATCTTATTCAACGACGTCGTGGTGCAAGCCGCCGCCGAAGGACTTCCCTTTGGTGGTGTTGGTCCTAGCGGGAGTGAGCGTCTGCCTATCGACCACCATTCACGTACTGACCATTCGTAGGCGGTGGATATCACAATGGCAAGGTATGCTCGCACAAAATGCTCTCCTAAGCATTCCTTTCTGATGATTCTAGTTCGGGTTCGACGTCTTCACTCACAACCGGGCCTCCATGAACAACCATCCCATGTTCGCCGCCTTCTTGTACTCTCCTGGTGTCGACTGATTGATGCTCTCCAGCTTGGACTTGTTCATGAGCTTCCGGTACCCCCCATTCGTTGCACGGACGTTCGTGATGAAGATGATGGCACCGCCTATGCCAACACGTCCCAAGGGCCCGCCCACGTCGACTGTAAGTGCGCGTCAGGCATGGTCAAAGTGGATCGTCCTGCTTGTGGCTCTTGTGTTTGCAGGAGGGTTGACGTCTCATAGACTGAAAGGACCGGCGGCGTGAGTGGGAAGGGTGCCGCGTAGGCGTAAACGTAAACTAGATGTATGTTGGATTCCTTGGATATGTGATACAGTGGAGTGTTGGATTCTCGGAAATGGAACCTCCGGATTGTGAGGATAGCTTTCTTATTGCCTCGAATGGGATTCCGAATGTCTTTGCGATGGCGCCGATGGGGAGGGTGGTTGTTTCGAACCTGCCGTGCGGTCAGCTGCAACGGTTCCATTACATACATACATAACTGAGGTCGACGACACGATTCCCTTCTTTCTTTCTGACCATCACCGCGAACTTGATCTGCACTCGACATGGGCGGAAGCGACACTTTCTGCGGGGTATGCAATCCTTCCCGTGAGTATGAAGGGTGCTCATGATCTGTAGGTGACCGGTGGATGTTACATTGAGTCTGAGAACGTCTACCCACGCGATATAACGGAGGCATGGGTTGATTCGGGCGGCAAGAAGAAAAACGAGCCCTCAGTAGAGGTACTCAAAGAGCTCGTCATCCCAGCGGACGATGTCGAGGCTTCTGTTGACCTTGTTCTACTTGCGCCGATTAAACCAAATGGCAAGTTCGATACAGAAATGAGCGAGAATATGACTGAGTACGAGGGTGGTGCGTCCAACAACTGATCTTTCTTTCATTTCGGCGCTGAGTGTTGCTGTCTTTCCTAGTCCCCGCACGTGGATCCATTGGCGCGTTTGTGAACCTCACCATCGCAGAGAACGTAGACCTCACCGCCTTTCGCCTCTTCCATTGTGAGAAGGAGAGGTTTGTGGGAAAGCTGAGGACGATGCATGATGGAGGCCAGTCGAACGCCCTGAAGGCCTTCGAGGAGGGCAAAGACTATACGGACTTGTCCATTATTTTCGACAAATACTACGTCCGTCTCGACATGTTCCGTATTCTGCTTGGACGATTCCCAGAAATCGAGCCTCACATGCTGTACCACGCTATCCACCTCGAGCCCTGCGAAAACGAACCCGACTGGGAGGATTGCAATATCAGAGAGCAGTGGGCGTACTGGCTCAATGTCGTTGATGTTGACGAAGACGAGGAGGACCCGGAGGAGGCAGAAACGTTTTGGCTGAACTTGGTGTCGCGCAAGGATCTCACCAAGGAGGAGATAGTCAAGGAGGCGTGGATGGGCCGTGGAAGAATGTATCACCATTCCCGAGTGGACAGGTGCGTCCGGCTTTACTCCACCGACTTTCTTCGACCGCGATAGCTGAGACGTACAAGGTTTCCCCACGCAGACCCTCTTCCTGCTCTTGACCCAGGCTCAAAGACAAGTCCCTTTGCTCGGTTCACGCTCGACCTCTTTTTCTACTTCTGCGAGAATTTCCTCGAGTGCCACGATGTCGCAGTTCTAGCCATTCTTGACAGAGCGACGCGCGCGTTCATTCTCCCGCACATCGACAGGATCTCGGAAAACAGCATTCGCCGCTATGAACCTCATCTTTTGCCGATTGGGACGACCGCGTATGACCGTGGCATGGAGGAATTCGATGAGTGGGAACGCGTTTGGAAGGGAGAGCCTGTACCGTGGTGTGCGTATGCGCAGGAGTGTCGACGTAGTCCGCATATGAAGAACCGTGCGAGGTTCTGGCGGATTGCTGGGCGGACAAGGGAGTTGATTGGGAATGAAGGAATGCTTTCACCCATTGTTTGATATCATTTAGAAAATAGAGGCCATAAAACTTGGTATTCGACAGCGAAGCTTGTCAATAAAACTTTAGCTTTATGCGCCGGTTACCATGAACAGCCCACCAAAAGATGTCGATGAACCATGACCACAAAAGAGATGTACTAGACTAGGGCACTCGCGCAAAGACTGAGAGCAGTGCCGCCAGGATAAAAGAGTGAAGCGCCAATCAGTCAGAAGCACACCAGCAGTGTCTAGCAAAGATACAAGTTGTTCGTCATTTTTCTCCAATGGTATACATGTACAGTCCCGTATTGTCACAGTCGTCGTAAGGTTGAGTAAATATTAGGTCGTTGAAGAGCGGTGTGGATATGCGAAGATCAAGTTTCAATGAGGGAAGAGTAGGGTTTGTTTGCTTGCCCCGCCAACTATGCGTGCAGCTCGACAGGGTGTGGATGCCTCCACGATACATCCTCGTTGGCGAAGCTGAGAGGGGTACGCCCACGCTGCTGGCGGTGCCCCGGGCGCTGTCGTGTGAACGCCTGTGGGAAGACATGCGCTGTCTGCACGTCCTTCCTCTCCGTTGTCTTCCTCTCCTGCGGCTTGTTCTTGTGTTCGATAGCCGGAGCGACCTTCTTCGGTTTTGAGACAGCAGGCAGGGGTTGCGGAGCAGCTTTTTCTGGAGTCTTCTTGGCTTTGGGTTGGCGGCGACGAGGAGACCGACTGCGTTCCAAGGCGTTGTCCTCGAAATGTGGGTCCTTGCGCAGCTGCGGCAGTGCAGCGAAAATCGCGTCGAGTCTGGGCTCGGGGACAGCGTCCAGTACGAGCGGAGAATATGCACGGATGGCTAGGAGCTCGTCGAAGGAGTATACAGGGACACGAGGGCCTGGGGAATACGTGTCAGTCAGGTGGCTTCAACAGCGTGAGAAAGGAGCGCGAACGTACGTGGCTTGGCTTCGATGTGCTTGAAGGCAGACTCGATAGGAGAGCCGGAGAGCGGGGTGGTCGCCGTGGACGACGTCTCGCTGTGGCTGCGCTTGTGTACAGGGACGTACAGCATACTTGATGAAGACGAGTAGGAAGACGAGTCCGAGCCAGTGGGGGAGGGTGCACGGTATGAGAACATCGTTTATTCTTGCGATGGAGTTATATATCCAAAAGACAATAGGAATGCAGAGGACCAGTTGTCAGAAGGGCCGTCGAAGTGGAAGACCAGTTATATAGACCGTCGAAGAAGTGATGTGTGATGGAGGGTGCGAGATGGGGAATCCCCAAAACTTACCAGTCATCTTATAAAGAAGGCTTAGACCGCTGCAGTAGATGCTCGTGGAATCAAACAGACCCAGTCCGAATCAATACGCATGTTCGAGAACTCGACGCTTCCTGCCTGTTTCGGCCTAGGTCCAGACCGGAGCGGTGGCGAGACACGTATCGCCCGGCCACGCGAACGCGCATTCCTAGCGGCGGCGCTGACGGCCCGTCTCGGCCTCCACCCGACTCGTATCGAGTCCGCTGCAAGCTCGGGATTTTCCTTTCATAGTCTCCAGCTACAGAGGCAGGCCATCTCCAGCTGCCAAGTAACAATCTAATTTGCCCACAAGTTCATCATCATCATCCTGTTCTGTCTTTGTGATGATTCAGATCATTCCATGTCTGTCATGTCACCGTGCATTACAGTACAACGCGTCGCGGAGGAGTCGCGTCAGGCTTGCGTGCGCGCTTACGGAGCAATGCCGCTACCATGCGTCATCTGAATCAGCGGAGTCTGAATCGATCAGGGCGGGAGGGCGCATCATTTCATTGTCGGAAGGACGGGCCGGCTTCAGCTGGAGTTGTTGTTAGCCTTTCTAAGTCTCCAGATCGTCCAATGCCAGCTGTATAGATACACCCCAATTGCAGTATCTCGGGCATGTAACAAGTCAGCACCGGCTGAGCCTCTACGGTGCGCGGCGCACGCCTCAAAACCGTGAATGAGCAGGATTACCGGTTATTTTTTCTGGAGCGATAATCACTAGTATGGGCAACCCCTATGGTTGGACGTGATTAATCGATACCTGTGCCATACTACAGCAGCTAGCGTCCGGGGGTATGACCATAAATATGGCAGTGTCAATACCTAAAATATGCATATATATTGGGGATTCTTTCCTCTCGAGGAAGCACACGCCTGCTGCTTTACGCGCTACGTCGCCTGGGACAGATTTGAAATGAATCACGTTGTGCGCTAGTACAACTTCGTCCCCAAAATTTGAAGCCAGCGATAACACAAATCAAGGATTATTGCGCATAGTACTAGGAATACACATACATGGGAAAAACAAACATCGTACATGGCCTAACGCCATTGCCCAGATCCATAATGTACACCAGTACCACGTCGATGGATAACCTAGCAGTAGAGTGAAGTTGTCCTCAACCAACCTGCTATTTCAAGCTTGTCACTGAAACCAACTTCGAATCCACTGGCACAAAGTCTGGCGACCACGCTCTTGCTGAAACTCAGCGGGTGCCGTCTTCCACGCAAGTGTCCCAAACCGACCGGCGTTATCGTTGCGATGAACATGCACC
Organism: Cylindrobasidium torrendii FP15055 ss-10; assembly: GCA_000934385.1. NCBI lineage: Eukaryota > Fungi > Basidiomycota > Agaricomycetes > Agaricales > Physalacriaceae > Cylindrobasidium > Cylindrobasidium torrendii. The sequence continues at coordinate 34,085 of KN880624.1, forward strand.
CTGTCACTGGGTGCATACCAACCAGCGTCGAGCTGCACAGGAATCGACTCAACCCCTGGGTAGTAGAAGGTTGACTGTGGACGCGCGACCGCTCTGGGTATGTGCTCGTTGGTGGCCAAGAGCCCACCATCCTTGGTGGCTTTGACCTCCGCCTTGAGCCTCTCATCCGTCAGCCACTCGCTTCCCGCCGGAAGTTCTCTGCTCTTCACACCCACGTTCGTCTCTGAGTCCTTCGCCACATTGAGCACTTGCAGCGCTCGATAGGCTTGTGTGTATCGCTGGCCGTTCTCGTCAAACGCGCGCCAAATATCGTTCCAGGTAAGCCTGAGATGGATGAAGTCGCGATATAAACGAGCCTGTTCGTCTGGATCAGCATGGTATCCAAACAAAATGAATGGGAGACGAAAGAAAGAAAAGGGAAAGATGGACATACAACAGCTTGATCCTTATACACGTCCTTGTAGCATGCATCCTTCTCATCGGTAGAGAAACGGCGAGGCAGCCCATTCTCCTCCGCGTAGCTTAGGACATCCTGTGCCGCTGGTCAGCCACACCCCGTTCACCTTCGAGACAATAACTAGATACTCACCTGATCCGCATAGTTGCGTTTGTCGTCCCGAGAGCGCAGACCGTACGGGTCTCGAGGCTGAATAGTAGTCCTGGGACGCTTGATAGGATACTCTGCCGCGTCCGAGGCCTTGCGCTTCCTCCCTGTCCGCTTCCCTTTCCCTCGAGGCGGTATATCCACGAGCAGACCTAGATCCCTTAGGTGTTGCTCAGGTGTGACTGCAACTGGTTGCGTTGGTTCAGCGGCGGCTTGTGCTATCCCACTCGGCCCAGGCGTAGCTTGGCGGCGCGCATTATCTTCTGGGACGAGAGACACATTGCGCTGGAAATCCGAATGCATGATGGCAGGGTCGCTCCAGTCTGGCGTTGGCGAGCGCTCGTCTTGCTGGTCCGGGGGCCCATCCACAACTTGGCCTGCGATAGGCATATTGTCGCAAAGCTCGTTCGCAACCACCTGGAGAGTGTGATCCCAGTTTTGCGACAAGAACTCCTGCGCTATGTTGATATTGGCATCGGGGAAGGCTTCGAGGATGCGCGCGATATGTGGATCAAGGTCGGTGGATAGCGGTGGGTTGGCATCGAGGGATGGATAGTGGGCTGTGGGGAAGTGGATTCCGCCAGGCGCGTGGTCTTCGCTGGTTTCTGGGTTCATGGTGTCTGGAAAATGTCAGGAAAGCAAAGACAGACCTGAGAGATGGGGACCGACCTGCAGGAACTTCGTGGTAGAAGGAAAGAGGAAGCAATTTGAGCGCAAGGAAAGGAAGGGGAGTGGCAAAGGGCATGTCGTAAATGAGGCAAAGAAGAAATACCCCGTTCTAATCCAGGGCGAGGCGACTGAAGCGCAAAGGCTCTTAGCCAATGGCTGCACTCGGAGCACGAATTTAAGATGTCATTTCAATCAACCACCGGCGGCGATGTTCTCTCAGCACTTGGACAATGGTGGTAGCTGGTCAAAGCGTGGTTAGCGGCATCACCGGCACACCCGTGTGAATGATGGATCGGAAGGCTCCGAAGCACTGAGGCTTGAGCTCGCCAATGCTCAATGATACTCCTTAACTTCTGCACTTTACCCTACCATCCTCACGCCTCTCAAGGTTTCTCGGCAGCTCCCAGATCAAGAATAAGTTTCTCTTGTTTTCTCTCTGTGCAGTCGCAAGAGTGTGAAGAATACTGGCAATCGATACTTTGGTAGTATCGATTGCCTTGGAAGACGTTTAAAACTTTGCTTATTAAAGAGGACGACATGAACTCTTCCGCCAGTGGTTAGGTCTGACTGATTTCAAAGCCAGCTCTCCTATAGTTTAGTCACGAATACATCGAAAAAATGAGTTCACATTCGACAACAAGGCTGAAACAAGGTGTCTACGTTTCTTTAAGGTGACTTTCCCTACGAGCCGACCGCGATTTGCCATTATACAAGAGCCTGAAAACAAGCTTGCCTGGTCCGCGATCGCGACGTACATGCTATTAAATGATCCATCACCTCTTCGATTTCTTCTGCTTGGGAATCTGGTCTTGCTGCACTGCAGTCGCCGAAGTGGCGCGTTTCCTCCCGCGCGCTGCGATTTTGTTCGGACCAAGGCCAGCCTCGTTTGCATTTGAAGCTGTCACCGTCATTGACTTGCTCTTCTTCATCGTCTGTGACTTCTTCTTCTCAATAACTTGCGATGTCTTCTTCTGCAAGACTTTCTCTGACTTCTTTTCCGAACCTAGAGCATCGCTCCCACGCTTCTTACTCGCTGCACGCGTATTCCGCGCAGGAGCGTCCACCTCTGGCTCACTGATATCTTCGGTGACCTTTGTTGAGCCCTTCCTCAGCACCTTGTCAATGTCGTCGACAACAGGAAGCAGTGCACGCTTGGTACGCCGAGTAGAAGGCCCGGGAGCGTCTATGTCCGAATTGATTGGACTCTGTAGGCCAGGGCGAACCGCGGGGACATTGTCGACGAGTTTTCGAGGACGCGGGATGGGTTCAATACTAAGAAAATCGCGGTTCCACTCCTCGGCGGTGTCGGGCTTGATTTCACCATTGAAACAGCCTTTGAATGTTCTCTGGATGGCCGCAAGAGTGTACTCCTGCCAAACATTGAAAGGTTTCTCGCCAGGACGAAGAGTCTCCCCTTCCGCAATCTCTCTGTCCCCAATCAAACGATATATAGATGCCGCAGATCGAAAGAACAGTAGCTCGGGATGGTTGGAACCCACATATACAACACCATTAGCCCGTAGGAGACGATTGGGCTCAAGCCTGTGCAGTTGCTGTCGAGTCGTGGGATCCCAAAGGATCAAATCCTCTCCCTCGCGATCGGTGGTGGGAAAGCTGGCAACAAAGTACCCACGTTTTCTGTAGAGGGCTGGCGCCACCTACGTGATTGTTTTTTGGTTTTTGTTTTTCAAAAGTTTAAACTGGCATATACACGTCTGAGATCCACTCTGTCTCTGGGCCGACTGGTGAGGTTGTGACGAATAGCTGCAGCCTGCAGGGATAGGCTCGAGATTATTCGGGGAAAGGACGACGGAATGTATCCAATCGTCTCTGTCTTCTTCGAGATGAGGGTCTGGCTTTGCTGTAAAAAAGTGACAAGTCTTGAGCACAACAACTCATAGAAAAGGGCCCGTGACGTACCGTTGGCAAGGTTCGGGCGTCCGCAAGGTATGAACGTCCCAGGCTTCTGTGCGCTCATCTTGTCAATCATGAAGCCCTGTGCACGATGAAAAAATTATTTCGAAGCAAGAGCTGCTACTCACCTCCTTGAGTGGCATCGTCACGGGATTGATATGTATAACCTGCACACGTCCACCCTTGCCGGTCATGAAGCAGGAACCACCGTAAATCGCGTATTCCGTAACTTCTGCGCTCTTGATTTTCCCGTTAATCTTGACGCGTTTCTTATAATTATCGTAGTTCCTTAGCCTTGTAGGAGTTGTTTGATTGGAGGTTTCGTATGTGTCGGACAGTTCCAAAGAAACGAGGTTGCTGGGGTCGAAGTTGAGAAGGTCTACACCACCATCTCTGGTTGGTCCCTCAAAGTCCTGCGGAATAAAACCGAGAGCAGGGTATTCGTCGGGGTCGAGTTGAGAATACCAATAGTTAGGACTTTCATCATCATCATGCCAATTCTCCCACGTGCCGACAGGAATCGGCATGGCTGTCGTGGAGAAAGCCAGAAGATGGTCTTTCGATGATGGTTGTAGTCAGAGGTAGAGCTAAGATCGAAACCCGGTGGCTCTGATGGCTTGTTGTGATCGTTTGTTGAGTCACGTGTGGGCGAGAATTTGTCATGCAATGAATGACGCAGTGATCAGCGCTGTGACCAAGTTTGCCTCCGAACCACCATGACCGTCGAAATTTACACTGAGGATTGCCTCTCTACTTTGCCGCATTTCGGAGCTGGACAGCCCTGCTCTCTAATTCTGAAAACGGATGTCATACTTGTGCGTCCGCAACATCATACAGTCTATCCTCGCTGACCGTCTAAAGTATCGTGGCCATGAATCTGCCTCTGGGATGGCACCGGGAGAATTACCTGCGTCACTGAAGCAACCCATCAACACGTTACATGGTGCGTCTACCTCCATACCTGCCAAACAATTGCTGAGGGTTAAGCAGTTCAATCTGGAGTCGCGGAACATATACTTTCGAACACGCTCTCCTTCCGTCCCAGCGAATCCGCCCTAGAAATTCTATACCAACTATTCCAGGACAACTTGCAAAAGCCACTGGAGATGCGGCAGCGCTATAATGAGGTGTGTTTCATCTGAGACTCTCACACATTTACTCACGATGTTTAGGTCCTTGCCCTCAACTCGGTTTCCCACGTCGTGCGCCCGGTGCGGTCATTCAAAGGCGACTTGTTCTTGCGACATCCCGTCACCGGGAATGTAACGATGCATCAACACCCCTATACTGATCTCCCTCATTTCCGTCTACGCACCGCACATCCTGTCATGACTTCCTTACACGCATTGGGTCTATTGTTTTTCACGCGCCCCGCAATCCGCCGCAACGATATTCTTTATCAAATGAATCAACACTGCTCCAAGGCATACACCAAACTATGCTCCCAGTCATCGACGTCCCAGACACCAAACCATATCGATGTTCTGCCTGCAGTTTCTTGTAAACGCAAGCGCGACGGCAGTGATGGCGACGTACATCCATGCAACAAACGTTCACGCAGATCCATCATGCTCGAGCCGGAGCCCGTCATCCAGGTCGCAGCCGTTCTCAAACGCAAGGCCAGCGTTCACACAGAGTGCCCACCGTCCAAACGTGGGCGACAACATTTCGACATGGCGCGGTACCTACCGGACCATCCCCGCGTTGGTCCATCCCCACGCCTTCGACCCTCGCGAGCAGCTAAATCTGCTGCTTTGGCCAAGATCGCGCCTGTACGCGTGTCTGGATAAGTGCGAGAGGATGTTTCCGACTGGCATCTTCCTACATTGACCGACAATCAATGCTCATATCCGCTCTCGCGAGAGCGCTGCAGGTTCCGGCAGTTTTGCATGCTTTGTTGTAGAGCTTCTTGCATCTGTCGGCGGGTCGACCTATGGCTTGATACTATCTAGCACTTCGAGACAGGACTCCCGTTCAGATACTGCGCTATCATGCATACTATACCTACTACCACATCTGCTTCATCAAGCTCTGGTTGAATATCGTGCACTTTTCGACGCCGGGCTATTAGTACTTGTGAAGTGTCGAATCTTTCATCAGTGCGAACCGTTCCTATTGGACAATAGCAATAGCTTCACATGTCACAGCCCAGATGCTGCCTCGTAAAGGCACTGTCCCGTCTCCCTACTTTCCAAAGCAGGCTGCAATATGCCTCAAGCTGTCTTCCGTTTGCGAGTGATGCGCGAATCGGGCGAGGATGTAGGACCGCTAGCCTGCAAACTAGTATTCATGGTCGCTGCTCTGCTTCAAGGGTGGGAATGGCTCAGTATAACCCATTGCAAGGTGCTGTGGGGCAGCGGATGGCCTTCTTTGCCGAGGGTGTGGATGATGGCAAAGGCGGCCAAATGATAGCTTGGCGTAATTGGCCAAGGGCATGAATAGGATCTCCGTCACAGTCCATCGAAGACCAATGTGCAGTGTGCCGGTAAGCGGCTACAGAAACCAGAGATGAATGCGCTGTACGCAGGCGAAAGCGCGGCATCTCGCCATAAGGAAATTTGTGTATTGCAACTGTGCCAGTGATTGGATGTTTAAGGAAGATGTCGTCCCGGAACGCTGGTAGAATATTCAAAACGTATTCGCAGTCTTGTTGTAGTTCTGGTATCTACAGGCCTGGTGAACAGACGTCTCGTGCACAATACGGAACGCACCTCATCGAAACGCCTACGATCGGACAGAGAGCAGTTTTTATTGTGCAGGTAGAGTTCACGTAGAAGTGCAATAATGTGAGGCGGAGGGAGAAAGGCCATCTCGGAATACTCAAATGCCTGGTGTATCCTTTCGGATGCCACTAAAGTTCTTCAGAATAGGTAAAGAAGGGGGAAATGTCACGCACAATGCAAGAAATTTATTGGATGTCCCATTTTCTCATTCATCTCCCCTACATCCATCCCTGCTACGGCTTCGTGCGTGCGGGCCTGAAGTCAAGTCAATCTTCAACACATATTCAACAAAAGATGTCGAACGGACATCATGTAAATCCACAGGATCAATAAGTTTTGAAAATAAGGTGGTCCCAAAAAGAGGAGAGAACGAAATACAGTCTTCTGTGTAGATCGTGGACATGGTGGTATGTAAGTGCGATATGTAGTCAGATCGAGTGCCGCGAAACCATGGTCATTGTGATCAGTCCGAGTCGTGGTGCCAATTCCACCTTCACATTAAAGAACAAGCTTTCGGCCCCCGCCTTCGTCGGGAGGTCTGGTCTCACGATTGAGTGAACTTCTGCCTCTTGTAGAAGCTCATAATATCGAGTGACTACAAACACTTGCCCCTTGCCCCCTGGGCCTAAGTGTACAATTACAGTGGGTGGGTTTCCGGAAATTTGAGATCGAAGGAATTCATTCGTCTGCTGCTGTCATATTTCTAATGTCTTGCCACTGCCCCGACTCGGTCAGAATGTACAATTCCAAGGCAGTTTGATTTTTAACTGAATCATGACGAAGCGCACGGCCTGGGCGTATTCAACACGATGGTACGAAGACGGTAGTGTAGTATAAACAACAATGAGGCAAGGAAGCATGTTTTGCAAACGGGCACAAACGCAGCTACTCTTCGTCGCGAGCAATGCCAGGGGCTACACTGCTACGAGGCCGAGCGAGCATAAAGACATCTGCAAGCTCACGAATACGCGAGGAACCTCCACTGCAGACTGGCATAGCAGGAGGCTGTCACTACCTCTGGGATACTTTCTCCATCCCGCGAGAGCGCTCCGTGGGCACAGGCCTCAACTTGCTGGGTTCCGTCGGAAATTATCGTGTGGATGGTGATCCACCAAACACCGGCATCACGCTACTTTTGCCATGCGGGAAACAGCCTTGGTCTTCGCCGCACGTACAGATCGAGTTGCTCTACATGCTCCAGCGATTCTGGAACATCCATTTGCAGCGATGGTGCGCGCCTCTGCGGGTTGTGTGCGTACGCGTTTTGTCGGCGAGGGCACAGGCGTATCAGTGTCCGCACAGGTCTTGCGTTTGCGACTGAGGCGTAGGTCGGGCGAGGATATCGGACTGGAGGTTGCTGGCTGCCTACGGTTCATGGTCATGGCTGTCTTTCGTGCGCGCTTCACTGGTGGCGGCAAAAGAACTACTTCAGGCGAGACCTTTTGTTGGTGAGATGGTGATCTGGTGCGCCGCGCGGTCGTCTTTGTTGGAGGGCAAACCAAGTCCAGAGGCGGCCACTCGATAGCTTCCCGTGTCTGACCGAGGATATCAAGAGGATGCCCGACGCTGTAGCCGGATGGCCAACCCGCGAGATGTCTGTCAGCCGCTACAGAGGCAAGAGAAGGATGCGCGGTACGCAGGCGAAAGCGTGGCATGTCGCCATAAGGAAACTGATGCATTGTGACTTCGCCCGTCACTGGATGCCTGAGGAAGATGTCATCGCAGAACCTGAGAATATCCAGAACGTATTCGCAGTCTTGATGGAGCTCTGGTATCTGCGGAGACGTGTGAACAATCGACTTGAATATAGAATGTCACACACCTCATCGAAACGCTTGCGCTCGGACATGGAGCATTTGGCATTGTGATGGTAGAGATCTTGAAGAGTAGCAATGGTGTGAGGCGGTGGGAGAAAGGCCATCTTGGAGAATTCAAATGCCTGGTGTACCCTTCTGGATCTCACTGAAATGTGTCAGACAGAAGAACAAAGAGGAAAGCTGAAGCGCACGATATAGAAGGTTTACTGGCTGATCCATCTTTTCGAACATCTCCCCAATGTTCATTCCCGCTGCGCCTTCGTGCGAGCGAAACTAGATTGACATCAGTCTTCGGTTTATATCAGAGCATGGAAATTAAACAAACTGCGAGCGTGTCCTCAGCTTCAACAAGTTTTTGTTCGGAAATATCCTCGAATACAGGCGAAAATGAGATACAGTCTTCTGTGTAAATCGCTGGCATGGTCGTCGTGGTCGGAATCAAAGATGGTACAGTGTTGCGTCATTGCGGGTCTGTTTCCCGAACATCCGATCACATGATTAGACATTCGCGGTCCCGGGCCCGGGGTCCGAGGCGATCATGACTTTAGCCGCTGGACGGTTGGTACTTTGCTTTCGACCACCACTACCACCAGATCATGATGTCGAAATCACTCCTCTAGAATGTCGGAGCGGCCAAGCTATCGAGGCGATCATTACTGGCGAAACGGTGACAAGGATTGGTGGGACCCCGGGCAGCTGCCAGTGAAGGACCGCCCAACTGTCGGCTACATCCCAAAGAACTTCGAAGGTCCAAGCTTTGTCCGAGATGGCATCGATATGAGCAAGTTTGTCGAGGGCATCGTTGCCCATGTTGCATCCAATCCAAATCGGCGTCCCAACACTCCTCCGGGTGGAAGGAGCCAGAAGACACCCCGACTCTCGAACTACGAGGTAGTCCTCGAGGCCTCACCCAACGGAGCAAACGACATGCTCACAAACAACCGACGCGACCCGACACACAAATGCCACATGACACCATATGGGACATCAACCACTGCAGTGAGCACACTGTTGTTGCCACTTACTTATCCTCATGTTTGAATCCAAGGGATACGTTATCGACAGTTTGAGAGGACAAGAGCCCGGAACTTGGTCTCCCTGTGGACGAAACAATAACTTCTTCGGTAAGTTTCGTATATCTATTATGTTTAAGTTATAGCAGCAACTAAGAGTCTCGGTCAAATGTAGCGAGCGTCAGTATGCATGCCGAAGAAACTGCAAACAAACGGCTTTACTTCATTGTGGCATCTATGCACAACTTGAACTTTGCCGAGGGTATTTTGGATCTGGTTGAGCACAATATCGGAGCGTCCTCACCTAAAGACTGGGTGAAATTCACGGATGTGGGTGATATTCCTTACGAAGAATATGAAATTCGCTAATCATAATTTAGTACTATCCGCCTCTGGAGAGGACAAGCAACGAAAATCGTGGATACGTCTGCTTGGCTGTCTGTCTAACCAGTGCCACCGACTTCCGTATCTTTCGTGGGGACGGGAAAACCGAGATCAAGCCAGGCGAGCCGAAGCCTAAAGACAATGGGATTCTCTTCGTCACGCAATTGGATCCTCTCATGGCTAGCATTCGTTCTGCGCAGGTCATCCGTTTTTGGGAATGGGTTGGTTGTTGGCCGAGGCGCGACAGCAAGTTCAATCCCCTGATACAGAACCTGATCAATGTTCTGAGTAGAAGATCGAAAGGCTGGTTTAAACGTGGTGTTGGCGTGACGCCGGCTTTCTATAAGGCGTGCATGTCGAATAAGAATCCGACGCCATACATTCACCCAATCACTGGACTTGTCGGTATTGCGAAGAACAACGTTTCTGTAACTCCTGTTCGTGGTCGCATCCCACCAAACACTCGCTCCGTCAGACCAGGTCTCCTCGAGGCCTACTACTATCCAACGCGGCCTGACAGAATCACACGAGCTGAAGCGCGTGCGGAGAAGAATCGACTTGCCAAACGCAGGGCCATAAAGGAAGCTCAATCTCTTCCCTCTCCATGCGCCTCTGACGTCTCTGACGACGATGGTGGTGGCGCGCCGACGCAGACCGCAACGCCTCAAGCTGTAGCAAATCCCAACGACGGCGAGAATGAGGAAGATGAGCGAGATGAGGTTGACGCTGTGGCCAGCAATTCCGTCCGCGAGGAGGAAAAAGAGGGCAATGCCCCATTCTCTCCTTCCGGAGCTCGCACGCAGCCAGCCGCGCTGTCTGACCAGGAAGACGAAGTGGAGAAATCTCCTCCGGCCCGACGCATCTCCAAGATTCCCATCAGACGCAAGAAGCCTACTCCGCCGGTCGAGTCTGAGAACTTCGAGGAAGAATTCGACGAGGAGGTTGAGCCTGTCCGCAAACCTAGCACTCGCAGTGCTACCCAGAAGAAGGGCGCCAAGACCGTCGCTGCGTCCAACGAGGAACCCGCGGCAGGTCGCAGGCTTCGAACCCGTGCTGACACAAAGGCTGCCAATACCGCTACCAACGATGCCGCCAACGCAGATGCGGCGCCAAAGAGAGAGTCGAAGAGGATTGCAGCTATCAAAGGAAAGGCGGCGGCGAATGCACAGAGCAACGCGGTGGCTGGTCCAGGACCAAGTACCATCGCTATGCGTCGCAGGAAGCGCAACAACGACTCGAATTCTGAAGCCTCGAAGGACGAGGGTCGCAAGCAGAAGAAGCAGAGGCAGCAGCAGCAGCAGCAGCAGAAGCCGAGATGGAAGTAGAGATTTAATATGCATACATTCCGTCCTCAATCCGGCGAGCCCTTTGGGTTCGTGTGAGTAAATATTGTGGACGGCACCAGGGGGGAGGATGTCTTGAAGAATAGCTCGATGTTTGATGGTTTTCTATTTACCAGTCACCGATTGTTACAACTCTACTTTATCGAATCGTACACCTTATTAATATTGGCACGAGTGAGTTTGAGACTTCGAAGCTTCGACTTTGATACCAGCAGTTGCCGCAGATTGTCGGTAGGGTAAAGTCATTTCAAGTTGCCTCCAAGTTGACATGTTCGGTGGAACCACTATGAAGGTACTGTTCATATTCAGATCTGATTGAACTTGCATTTTTCAAGCTCCATAAGCTACCTGCTGTCGTCACCTTGTTCTGTGCACCCAGTTCAGAGCTGCATGGGTGAATGACAAAATCAGACTGAGTCGCCCTCAACCGCTATCTCATGTATGACGAGCAACCCTGGGAAGACTCTGAAGGACCTAAGATAGACGTCAGACGCAACAGGCCACATCACGTGAGTCGATGCGTGACAAACGTGACAAAATTCACTTTAATACTGTAAACACTACTAGAATTCAACGCGCACAGATATCCAAAAAAATCGCCTGGTGTCCCCTAGCGCATCTAAATACCGAGGGGATGTCTGGCGCTTTTTCTCATTTTATGGTGCTTGTGATGAGTAGTAGTGAAAACGAGGCAAACTTTGAGCCTACTTCCTCGTTGTACACCGCAATATGAGCTTAAAGTTCTGCTATACATCCCTCCACCACTGCCCTTTACCCTACATCGAAATGCCCCGAGCCAACACAAGGTGCAAGAACTTGAAATCCTTCAAGGACCGACAATTTGGCAATGCAAAGCAGAGCGGCAAGAAATCATCTAGAAAGGCTAAGCGTGTCCGCATTATTGTATATTCAGACGAATAATGGCTAAGAGTATTGCTATTAGAGTGCCACAAGAGCAGCGACACACCAGGACGAGGAGGCTGGTGAGATATCGGGTCCACTCGAAATTGAGCATCCCACAACACTGTCGCGGAGAAGGTCGGAAGACGGTACCGATGCCTGTATCGGCGGGATCGGGATGCGGGAAGGCGGGAGCGGCGGGGGATGCCTCGGTATCTCAATACCGGATCTCGGACGGCGGTCTAATCCCAATAAAGACCAAGTTAGATTG